>CM023481.1:115136730-115426123 GCA_013339685.2 Hyalomma asiaticum | reverse complement strand
GTGTGAATGTTTAATGTTGGCACCATGAAATATTTAATTGCGGCACCATTTCTATTATTCCTATAAATGAAAAGAGACTTCGTAGGTGACTTCGTGGCTTCGTAGGTAAAATACGTATGTACACCATCCAGACGCAGCCGTAGTCTCATACATCCTGCGCCGCTCAGCTGAGCTCACGAGGCGCGCTTACCCGCGAGGCGATTCGGAGGCCGCCTCGTCGGCTCCTTGTCTAGGGGCCTTCGCGGCAGGTTGTGGGACGGCACCGCACCTGGTGTAAGTCGCCTATGCTTATAGCCTGCGTGCAATAAACGGCTTAAGTATTGGCGAGGCGCTTAAACACGGTCACAAACTTACCGAAGAGTGGCGCGTACGGTGGGTAGCAGAAGTCACTGTCCGCGAAGTGTTTGCTGCACACGGTCGATGAAGGCGTGGGGCGCTTTCCCACTCTGAGCTTGACCATCCACTTCTTCTTCAGCTTTGGGTCCTTAGGATAGTTGTGAAAGCTAACGCCTCTTTCACGAGCGGACGAAGTACACTGAGGCACAGAGCAGTACTTCACCATTGCGCAGCACTCGCCGCGGAGACAAGCGGCCGCAGTTCTAAAAAACAAAGAGCCGTAGTTCTAAATGAACGTTAAAAGCAGACCCACGGTTGTTCGAACAGCGTCAGTAGCCACCATACGCGAGATAACCAATTGAACTGCTTTTTTGTTGAGATTTACCGCAACGGTGGCTTCAACACGGCGCTGGGCCTACGTAGCAGACGAAAGCGCGCGAATCCCCGCTCTGACGTCATACAGGCGCCGTTCGCAGCGCCGCCATCGGTCGCACACCAGGCGAATAGAATTATACATAGTGATGTAGGCTTTCGGCGGACGCTTTAAACAAGCAGAGAGTGAGTGAGTGAGTGAGTGAGTGAGTGAGTGAGTGAGTGAGTGAGTGAGTGAGTGAGTGAGTGAGTGAGTGAGTGAGTGAGTGAGTGAGTGAGTGAGTGAGTGAGTGAGGTGGGGTGAGGCTAGGCTAGGTGGGCTACCAGGCCATGCTTCACTGTGATGTCTTCAAGCGGTGTCAGGACGTGCGTCTGTACGTCTCGGTCGGCGCTGAAAGGAAAGGCCTCCCATTGCTCCTCGGTGTAATGAGGCGGAAGGTAGAGAGGCAAAGCATCTGAAGTTTGCCCGCTTGGCTGCCCTATCCGGGGTGACGAAAAGGCAAAAGAGAATGTCGACAGCAGTTCCTTATTACAGGCAACGAAGGCGTCCACGCTACGATGAAAATAACAAGTACGGCTGAATGACATCGATGCTAGGACAACAACAATGACATCCACGATGACGATGCTGGTACGACAACAAGCACAACAGATTGTGACGACGGCGACGTGATGACGATGGTGATATGACTGACTACGATTATGTCAGCGACGACATGATGACAACATATCGTTCATTGACGTCGTACACGTACATCTGTCAATCTAAAGGCACATGATATGTAAGAGTGTAGTAGACCCTTTTTAAAAGTTGCAAGTGCGCTTCTCTGCACTGTGCCTTTGTCCAGCTAGTGACGGCACCTGTCCTGATTCATATGTGTGGTGTGCCGTAGCTGCACATGCTAGGGCTTGTATTTTGCGCAGCTTTAGATCACGACAACTGAATCCACATTTTTCATTATAAAGCGCAGGCAATCTGCGTTTGTACGTGCTGTTTGCAAAATTGACTGGAGTGTCATTAGTTGGGCTGCAGGGAAAGAAACTTTACAGTTTGCAAAGGGTATTTTACCAAACATTCATTGCTGTTCGCGGGACCGCCATGCCCTTAAAAAACTTTTATCGTAGGATCTATTGAAACACTATTGGTCAATGTTGAGAAGTGTGCTGAAGAGTTATTGAAGTATTATTGAATTCAATGCATTTCTACTTACTGCACAATTACAATACCACAATTAAGTTCCCCTATGCTTTCCTAGGCTTCACTGTCTGCTTGCTCATTAAGGATGAATTGAATGTTGGAACTTCTTGAATATGGGCCACCGAAACATCACTGAAAGTCCATTGAGTAATTAGCGGTTGATTGATTGATATCTGGGGTTTCACGTCTCAAAAACAGGTGTGATTAGGAGATAGGCCGTAGTGGAGGGCTCCGGAAAATTCGGCCACCTGGGGCTCTGTAACGTGCAGTGACATCGCACAGCACACGGGCCTCAACATTTCTCCTCCATCTAAATGCAGCCGCCGCGTCCGGGATTCCATCCCGCGAACTTCGAATCGACAGCTGAGTACCATAGCCACTAGACCACTGTGGCGGGGCGAAGTAGCGGTTGGATTGTTGTTGAGTTATTAATGAAGATGCGTTGTGCACTAAAGCGGTCATTGTGATGCTTTATGGGACATTTATTGGGTTAAAATTAGGCATTATAGAAATTTTTGTACGCGTTTTTTATGTTGAATGAAAAGTGGCGAAGCTCTCTCGTAGGTGTTTTGCGCACTCGACATGTCTGAACCCTTCTCCGAGAAGGTGCCTCTTCATTGCAAGGCCATGAACGAAGGCTAGTGTTTGCAAGAATACATGTATCTTTAGAAACAATAATCATATATGTTGCGCACATTCATCCATAAGTATATAACCAGCAACATCAAGAAACCCGGACAGAGTCGCGCATGCACGTTGCATATACTGACCGCCTTAGCCCGAAACTCACTCAGAAGTTTATATCGGCACTGAATTCCGACCTTCCAAGTTTCAGTAAAGGTTAGATGTTTCATTTTTTTTTTCAAATCACCTACATCTAGTAACTGTACCGAAATTACAATGGTGCATGATATCACATTTATAGCTAGGGCACACTGACCTGTTCACTTAAGGGCACACAATATTGGTCGGTGTAATTACAAAGCACTTTCATTAGTGCATGAGTGACCGCCACGGGGCCACTTTATTTGGCGAGAAACACTGTAGCGGGCCTAGTTAAGGTGTGTATGCATGTTAGTTTGTGGAATTAAACAACCCCGAGCATTTGTGACGAACAGCGATGTGTTTAAATGAACAGCCTCTGAAGCGACGTGCTTGCGCAATATCCGGTGTTCTGTGGCTATAACCCGGACCTAACCGGCTAAATGGACATTACTTCATCTTGGAAGAATTAACAGAGAACATAGATCTGAAGTGTCCGTGAAAAGCGGTTAAAGACTGCGATGCAAATGAATCCGTGTATAGTGCGTAGCGTGGACAAAGTTGAATTTATGTGAACTTGTTAGTTCAATATGCTCTGGCCAGTCAAGTGACCACTGGGATACTTTTTTTTATTTGTGTCAGCTCTTAGTGTCCTTTTGGCTACTTCTTTTCGTGTAAATTCTTTATTCTTTATTGTTTCTTTTTTTGCTGCGCACCTCAGAGAAATTGAGTGGCCGAGGTGATATACCTCAACCTCTTCACAACACTCAAGATAGAACAGAACACCAAGAAAGTCTGCGCAGAATTTTTCCGATGCAACTGCACGCAAATGTTGGTATGGGAACCCCCCCCCTTCAAAATTGACTTTCCTGGATTCGAACACATGACCACGCAAGTTCAACGAAAAATCAATGAAGAATTCATGAAAAATTAACGGAAAGTTTTCAATGTAATTGTTATGGATTTGGAACAGCGGAAATTTATTTGAAGTTTAGTTGTATTGGCTCTATGGATGTTGAAAATCCAATGCATGCGAGTTCATACATTCGGAGCTCATCAATTTCGCAATGGAAATTGAACACCAGTTTCATGAGGGACGAGCCTGAGTCCAGAGTAGCCACATCTCCCGCGATAAGATTTCAAGCCGGACTCACAGAGCGGTCGTCCGGGCCATCCGGCTCCTAGCGTATGCACTATACATGCGCAGAGTACATGGCGCATGTATTCCTGTATTGTGGTTGTTTGTTGCACAGGAGTTCTTGTCTTTTGATGGAAAGTGTAAGGTATGCCGGCCACTACAAAAGCCAAATAAAGCTAACATATGTGGAGGCGTGTCTGTGTGCCTCAGTCGGCAGGAATGCCCGTCATATGTGCGCGGTGAAAAATTTTCCACTCGCCTTCACATATCCGCTCAATTATATGTGCTGACTTCACAGATGTCACATCTACAGTGCCAGCGCTCTTATTAAATACATGTAATGTGATCAATTCTTACGAAAAAAATGAAATAGAAATTTAGCTGGCGTACACTACAGGCTTCATCCACTATTTGTTCCTTCAGCCAGACGGACACAAAATTGTCGAGAGTCGTCACTAATTAACATTTCAGTGACTAACTTTGTGATTGCTAGCTTAAGCACAACGTTCCAATATTATAAGGGGACGTTGCAGGACTTAAAAACAATTTACGCAGTTTAAGATCCAATGTGTACATATAGGGTCACAGAAGAGTAGAGTAAGTTGAGCTGGATTGAGATATTATGCTTTTGTGACAACAAATTCGTTCGCCATTCTTGGCGAGAACAAATCATTTGTAACTGAAAAAATGACGAAATTGAGAAATTGCAGCTGTTCCATGTGTCTTGCAGTACGCCAGAGTTTTTGCTACGTAATGCGGCCGTGGAGCTCACTGAAAAGAAGCACCGGCAAGTTCTTGTTTCGGTTTGCCGCTATGACCACGGCGTATTGCCTGTGCTTAGCTACGAGAGCCCTTGTCAGCCTTTATTGCTATTAGGGCGAAGCGGCGAAATCGGCAGCTGCTATTCGGTCTACCTTTTGAAATAAGCACTGTGAACTCCGCGAACTGTAGCGCTCCCTCTCGGACGCCCACCGATTCACATAAAGCGAACATGGTGACGTCAGTTCCTCAGTTTCTGACGCGGGTTATTCCAATAGAACAGTGGATTCGTTGAAGTGGAATGAACTTTATTTGTCCAACAGTTATTGCTGCTGGTGCTCGGGTCTAGGCTGTCAGGGATCCTTCGCTCGAGGAACGACCTCCAAGGTCAAAGGCGATTGCCCTGGCCGACACAGTGCATCCCACCTTGTTTGGTTTCCTTACGTCAAAGAATAGATCGGCAATGCGCTCCTCTTATAATGTCTGGACGACCTGCAGCCGCTTACGGTAGAGACCCGCGACAACTGATCGGACGTCCTCATCAGGTTATCGCAACAAGCTACGAGATGGACGCACCGACCATAACGTGCGTGGCGGTTCCAGCGCCGTGTGCACACCGTGTGTCGGTATCCATGTGACAAAAGGTGATATTTTTTGTTGATGAATACTTAATTGAATAACTCTCCGAGCATTAAAATTGCGTAGGTTGCTTATGCAACTTACGCAATTGACGGTGCTTATGTAACTTACGCAATAAAAATGGTTGTAGCCTATATTGGATGCGGCGGAGGTCGCATCAAATATAGGCTACAGCCATTGCTGAATTGCTATATCAATCCAAGTTCTAAAATCAGTAACCAAAAGTGAATAACGAGTATTTATTGCGTTCTGAAAGGAGTGCGTTGACTACTTACCTATTCAGTATCCGCTATGGCGAAAGAACACCACTGATAGAGAAGAAAACATCAGCATACCGATAATATATTATTTTTAGGAAGTCTGTTTCAATTCAGATAGGTTGCCCAGTATTAACAAAATATGAGGAAGGGATGAAGTGACATCCAATACGGCCTGCCAACTTGGGAATTTCGGTAAGTCATATTGGATGGAGAACAGCGCAGGAAGCAAGGACACATGAAGAACGCGCACACACAGCGCTTCGAATTTTTATTAGCGAAGTGAAGCACGTGTGTATATATATTGAGAAGGCATGCGTAGAAGAAGGGCTGTTTATCGAAACAGCTTCAATGACTACCATTTAACAAATCACCTCTGAAGTGTTTATTAGGCGCGAGGCGATCCAGAAAGTTGCAACATTGGTTCAGACACGCCGTCTCTTTCTGCAATAGCTCTACTGATCGTGAGCTGGCAGGCAGGCTAGCAAGCTTTCTAATGTGACGCGTTTATTAAATAGGCTGACGCGTCAGCTTCGAGTGGTACTTACTTGATTCCTCGCAACTTTCAAAGAGGGGCGCGCAACCGAAATCACGGCAGTGAATTGCAAGGTGGCCTTGAACCACCTTGAACCGTCTTGCGCACAGCGCTGTGAGCACGTTCACGTGTCCTCGTTTTTCGAGCTGTTTCTACATTCATTATGAAGATGATTTCTGGGGTTTTACGTACCAAAACCACGATATGATTATGAGAGACGCCGTAGTGGAGGGCTCCGGAAATTTCGACCACCTAGGGTTCTTTAACGTGCACTGACATCGCACAGCACACGGGCTTGAACATTTCGCCTCCATCGAAATGCAGCCGCCGCGGCCGGGATTCGATCCCGCGACCAACCAGAAAGGCGTCCGGTTGGTTACCCTACACTGGGGAAATGGGAAGGGGAATAGAAAGATGGGAGGTAGAGGCGGATGGGGAATAACGAAAGAGACGTTGTAGGACGACTCCATCAGTCAAAGGCGTTCGCGCAAACCCGTCATCTCCAAGAAGCGCGAAAGTGCTTTCCAGTGCCTTGTGGGCCGACGAGCGATGAGGGCGGTGTTCAAGCAGCATCTGCACGGAAACTCAACGATCGGCAGCAGCCTTGGGAAGATGAAAATTTAGCGCGTGCCAGATGAGCTATTAACAGAAAAAAATAAAAATAGCAAAGGCAAAGCGCAAGAACGAAACAACAACACTCAGGCGGTGCAAGTGCAACTTTTTTATTCAAGCATTTATTTTTGTCACACATTCTTACGCATCGCACGAGCCGTGTGACAAGCAGACAGACGGTGTTATTCACGCATGAAAACTTCTACTTACAGAAAATAGTACCACATGTATACAGCCAGCACAAGTTATAACGTACATTTTATCGAGCGTCCTGACTCGTAGTCGTCAAGACTTCGCCGTAGACGGAGGAAGAATGGTATCGGGAGTACGCGGTTTCAGCAGGGACCGCGGCCGTCTGTGTGTATCGTGGAGTTTGGGTGCTGCTGACAGTCATGAGGAACGTATGCGATGTGACTGCCGATGGCAGAGGACGCGCGGAAAGGGAGGCGCGGCACGCGTTGTGTTTTGGAGGAAGAAAGAAAGGGCATGGGGCGGGGCGAGGACGTCTCATTACGTTGCGTGCTCCATCCAACCTTTCGTGACGCCCCTCAATACTTCGGAAAGCCCACGTTGCGTGCGTCCTCGATGGCTATCAGTTTCAGCTTGGCGAGTGCATTTTGGCTCCACGTATACCCAACCCAAGCTACAGTTACGCTGTTGTCTTGCCTGCAAATTTTCTGAACTCGACGACTAACGGAGCACCGCTAGAGAATATTTACGTCTTTTTTTTTTTTCAATGCGAAACAGCGTACAACCATGTTAGTATACAGGCCACGTAACAGCAGCAACACACATTATGCTGTATTCATTGCCAATCTAGGAGTATCATATGCCGCGCATAGTATCCTGTACCGCGTCCTCGGCACGCAAGAAAACGTCATCGTTGTTTGCGCTAGGAAAGAACGTTGCGCTGCCTTTAGCGTCTTCTACTCGAAGTTTCTTAGATAATCACCGCTATCTTTCTGCTTTCTTCCTGTCCGAATTTTTCAAGTGGGACCTTCTCGGTCTTGCTTCTCTTCTTCCATTCTTTCCTCCACTTGAATTGAGTATGATTTGACAGCAAGCGAGTATTGGTTAAAAATGCAAGATGAAACATACCACGGTTGCGTCATATTTCGTCTTGCTCTAGAATGAACAAAAACTAAATGATTCGCTATAACAACATAAAGGAAGAGCATGCATGAGGTAAGGTTCCTCATGCTATATAACACGAGTAACAAAAATGAGCTACACGACGTTGAATACGTGACTGAAGCACACTCCCCCATCACAAGGAGCATGAAAAATGCTAAGTGCGTTCTAGCACAGTTCTTTATTAATGCCACATACATACACATCAATGCACTTTCGACAAGCACACCTGAAAATCAGATATAGCGAAACAAGTTGGTCTACGTACGCGCCTCGGCGCAACATATCTTCATTTCAACTTCAAATACGCATATTTACAAGTGTCACACTACATGGATGAGAAGTACAGTCAAGACTAGAATTACAGTCACCAAGGTAAAACTATATGACAACTAAAGTAGAAAAGCTTATTTTAAATATACACATATCTTTCTGACTGCGTTAGGTGAACGCGGCGTAGTTCCAGGTGAACATACGCATCTCCTCAAGCCTCCGTGGAATTACCTATGTAGAACAATCATAATGTTTCTTAATGGAACGACAGAAAATTGTGCTTTCTTATGAATATTCGTGCGTGCTAAATCGGCCGCCTTAGCTACAGTCATACCGAGCCGTTTTCGAAGAAGCGAGAAAGTTTTTGACGACCATCACAACTACGAGACAGGCCAACACGATATTGTATCAACACCTTCTAAACTTCACATGCGATCATAAAGTGAAAGCCTAAATCTGTCATGACGTCTGATCGAGATTGAGTCCTTCCAGCTGATGCATTTCAGGCAAAGGAGGTTGTTGCATGGGCATCCGCAGCTAATATCTGATCGGATTGGAAAAGCCCCGGTCAAGCAATTGAATGCCACAACACGCCGCATTCGCACACTGTTAACACGCTCATATGTATGTCCAGGTATAGGGCATTGGCGCATTCTGGAAATCAAGAACGACTAAATCCAAACTTCACTTGGCAGAGAGAGCTCAGATGCTACAGAAGACGCCGAGTACTGCACAACCTGAATCAAATACATATCGCTATCGGTTATGTACAACATGGATTTTTAACCATCGCTGCTGGTAATAGCAAAAGCGCAATGACCCTTCTGTATAGAAAAGGCCACATTAAACATCCTCTGACATCAGATGCAATCGTCTGTAGCAGGAAATGAAAACGACTAATCTAGTCAGCTCTGGGTAAAAGAAAAGTACAAAACGAAAGGAAATGCACCGCTTATATGGGCACGCTGCGGCCAGAAATGAGCTTTCATTCGGTCTAATTAATAAACGTAAAGAAAAAACAATCAGACGCAAAATGTAACAGCAAAATTAGAGTTCTCCTCGGGTGTGCAACTTCAGCTATGACCCTTTATAATTATAATCGTGGTACGCGATAACGGATGTTGCTAGCGAAATTAAACATAGTTAATGATGTCGCTTCGTTGCAGCTTTTCGGCTTCGTTCTCATGACGAGAAACAGTCGCCTCAGAACACGTCCAGTGCTTGCTGCCCCAAGTTTCTCCCACTGCCGTCAGCGTTCAATGAATCGACCACCGAAGCCGGAGCAAAATTCTTTAAAACAGCGTTGTCGATTCAACTGAGATGGCAAAATAAGCGCCGAAACCCGGCTACAGAGCAAGAACTGCTCCCTGAGGACTATCCAGTAGCATCTAAACAAATGTGTCAATTTTTCCGTTAACTCCAAGCCAATTTGATGCACCAATTTGCGCATTTGGTGACATGACAAACTGTAGTGTTTCGGTGACAGTTATGGCACACGCTCCTTTCGAAAGATGCTAGTGACGGATGCTGCCGCCATTTTTGATTGGCCGCTGCCACACGAGACCTCACGAGAGTTGTTCTCATTGTGCAATTCTTACGTCATTCATAGTGTTTCACACTTCCGCTAAGTATTAAGGTGCATGCATACAGAATAGAGAAACCTTAAGTACAGTGAATTAGAATTATACGAACTACGGACCTCAAATGATATAACTTGGACGGCGGCCATGAGCCTCGTTCTTTTATATCGAACACTGAAAGAGAAAGCCGTACAAAGTATAGGCAGCGCATGTCCATGTACACAATTTTTTTTTTTTTTTGCCTCCACATCGCCCACGCAACGACCATCGTTAAAACTTATTGCTTGGAAACGAACTATTTAAGAAGGAGGGAAAAAAATGGGACATATGAAAAATGGACGTCAAAACGTTAACAACCTCGCGGTTGAATTTGCTGTGTGGCTATTTCTTCCGGTGGCTATCGATTAAGTTCGTCTATAGCCACATTTCCGCTCGAAACTCAGACGCCTCTTTAGGAGTGTAAGCTGAACCTAAGCATTACTGAAAGTGTTACTGCGCCGTCGCTTTTCCGGTTCAGATCTTCAGATGTGTTAGGTTTATCTGGATCAGCCAGAAGTCATTCTTTTGAAACTCGTGAGCAGTCCGGCACAGAGGGGGACGCTTCACTTTTCGGCACCTATCTATGCTACGCAAATGCGGCGCTGAGCGCTGTCGGAAGCGTCCTGTCCTCATCACAACTCTACAAGGCGTCATGAGGAGTACCACTCTCCCCCGCCGTAGGGCTTCCTAGGACGATAAGGCTGCGTTAACGCCAAACGCAGTTTCATACAGTAACCTGTGAAGCGTTGGACAACGCTGTGCGTATCGTGCTAAATGCGCAGATTTACTTTTCGGCCTGAAACGCGCATGGCAGCTCGCTTTCGGTTAAAACGGCATGACTGTCTGCCTCGTACACAATCTGGAAGAACCGCAAAACATAGGCAAACGAATGTCGAGAGAGGTAAGAAAAAGAGAGAGAGAAGAGAGCCAAAGACTGGCAATTGGTCGAGGGAAGAGGCGGGGGCAGCGGCGAGAAAACGGCCGAGTTTAGGGCGAGCGCACCCAAACCATCATTCGCGGATGAACGACGTTGCCGATCTCGCAGTTGACGGTGCGCGTCTTGCCGTTGAGCACGAAAACGGCCTCGCTGGCCGTGGTGACCATGTAGGTGCCGAAGACGCCCGCGCTGCTGATGGGCCGATTGGCATTGCCCCAGCGTGCGCCGCGCGGATCGATCGCGCGGCCAGTGCCCGTGATGACCTCGACCTTGCCGTCCTGCAGGTTCACCAAAAGGATGTCCTCCTTGGTGGACGAGCTGGCGTACAAGTCGTAGCTGTGGCTTGTGCGCGACGTAAAGAAAGTTGCATCGCTGATCTGCAGCGTTGTCTTCACGTCGAACAGGAACCGTAGACCTGCGAAGAAAGAGCGAGATGTGAAGAAAAATAAACACTGAAGGAGGAGACTATTGACAGGGGAACACGGACAATTGTTACAGTGTCTCTATTTAACACGTGCTAAAACACGCTTAGCGTCGTAACACCCCTTAAGCGACAGCTAAGGGCCCCCATTTCATGAGGAAGTCTGAACAGCAAACCCTTATTACCGAACTCCAGAATGTCACGCCAAACAGCTAATTTATTCAAACAATTGACAGATTAGAAGCGTTTCACTTAATTTAAAGCCGGGCTTTTACATGCCTTGTTCTGCTGTTCCAGAAGTAGCATCGCTGGAAGGAGTAATACGTCTTTAATACGGAGTGAACGACTGTGTTTGGCCAGGATGAATCACTGCTTAGGGAATTATATTTTGCAGCAACTTATCATTGCGCATCCCTGTTTCTTTCTTGGAAATGTGCACTGACTACTGAGATAACCATGAATATGCTGCAATTTCATAAAACACCCACCTTGACAGCATCAGTGGTCACATGCATGACACTTCCCTGGCTGGACGTCTTCATACCGGATATACAGAAGCCGTTTTAAATGTAAAAGAAAGTGACTGCGAAAACTAACGCACATCGCATTTTCCCTCTGAAAATACGTCATGGCGCCGGAATGAAGATATTAATGCATTATTGCCTTAATGTAACATTCTGAATATTTTAGATGATAGCCTACATTTGCGGTAAACATCCTTTCCAGTGTTTAAGCGTACCTTGCCTACGAGTAACTGTATACCATGATCATGTGATGTATACTGAGTAGCGTTCGCAAAGAGTGAAACGCCTAGGGCATCGTTTTGTCCCTGTTCTGGCCGCCGTGGATTTGAGAGACGGCATCGGTAATTCATAAGGGAAGAGGTGGCTTCAGTAATGCGTGGTTTATATCCATACCAAAGATGCATTCCGCTACTCATTGCCAATTCTTCGAGGGCCATAAGACGGCCTAGACTCCACCTAAGGACATCTGTCGAATCAAAATGATCAGTCTTATTCATTGATGTTTCTGAGTTACTGCCAATGTTTCACATCTGTGTGGTGTTTACAGTACGCAGGGAAAAAACGCGACTGTACCTTGCTCGGTGACCTCCTGGGCGACGATGACGACGCTGTTGTTGGCACTCTGCAGCGTGATGACGTGCCGCGAGTCAGGCGAGACGCGCGGACGGCCGAAGAGGTTGGTCTTGTGCGAAAGCACTGTGTCAGTGAGGTAGTCGAGCAGGATCTGGCCCATTGGCCGTTGAGTGATGGGTTCCAGGCACTCCAGGATCACGAAGCCCCCTGCACCGGAGTCAGTACATTACACGATCTGTTATACGCAATGACAAAGGACACATCGAAAAAAAAAAAAAAAACCAGTTCCCGCTGAGACGGTGCCTCGTAGCAAGCTTATTTGTTTATTCCAGCGAACCGGTATATTGCTAGGTTCTAAACAAAAGTGATTGTGTCGACAGGGTGAGTAGCAAGAAAGCTGCATCGACAGAAATGAACTTGAAAGCGAGGAGCGTTGAGGAGCAGGGCGAGAGAAAACATAGGGCTCTTTCACGTCAACGCACGCGATTAGCCACGTGTTTAACGTGTTTCTTAAAGAAAGAGAGCCACTAGGACTTCGAAAACAGAGGAAAAGTTGGTCCTAAAATGTGTATTAGCGCTCTTTCGGTGCTCTTGACCAAAAAGCAATGTCAATTTCTGGATCTGCAGCGATTGTGTGGATACGTGAGCTTTGCTTTTGAATGAGTGCGCCCTGTGCATGCCTTGTATACGGTATTGGGGAAGGCTGTTCGTGTTAAAATGCCAGTTGTTAGTTGCCCCCTCATGTCCCTGTTGTCTGTTTGGTCTCCTAGTTTTCTTCTGGTCTCGAAGTTTTAGTGGGTTTTTCTTTCTTTCTTTTTCAAAATCATGTAGGGAGTGGCCTAGCAAGCAGCTTTTATTATTTCACGTATTCGTCGCGTATCTCCACTTCCGCAGCGAATCACGAGCGAGTGCGTGCGTGTGTGTGTGTGTGGGGGGGGGGGGTAGTCATTCTGGTTCCGACGTCGTCGTGTTCATTGAGCGGCCGTAATGGGACGCCCAAGGAACAACGACCTTCTGAAGGGAGACGCGCCAACGCGAGGTTTAGGAGGAGGCGGAGGAGGAAAAAAATAAGTAAGGTAGATCAACCAGACGCGCTTCCGGTTCGCTACCCTACTCTAGCGGACGGATATCAGTCAACGTCATTCTGGAATATCGACCCCACAAGCCATCGCAGCCGAAGGCGATGAAGGAAATGCTGAAGTTCCTGAAGACAAGACTTGCACAGGCGACTGAAGCCGTTATATAGCATACCATGCAGGAGCCATTGACTCTGACATTGCGATATATGTCCTTTTTATCTGTCTCTCCTTACTCCCCACCTTTTAATCTCCCCCATTCCTTTTCCCTTGTGCAGGGTAGCATACCGGTTGTCCTTCACTGGTTAACTCAGCTCCTTGCCTTTCCCTCTCTACTATTTCATTCCTCCTACTCTGGGGGAAGGGGATTAAAAGAAAGAAATAGTAAGAGAAGATGGCGCGACTGTCAGGGGTAGAGCACACATGTCTATCCTGCTGACCTACAAGCGATCACTCAGCACGATCGAGTGTCAAAACTGAAGTAATGCCCGCGCCGCTTTGCGAGGGAACTTCTTCGGCATAAAGAGGGTGACGGCGGGGGAGGCGCCTAAAATCGTGGTACGCTGCTTATTGTATGCCACGGTGTGAAACTTGCAGCGTTACCGCCGTGCAGCGGCATATAGTTTTGTTGGTGGCCCACCTTCACAGGGTGGGCCACCAATACGTTTTGCAATGTTTTACACGTTTTGCAACGTAATGCTAAGAAACCGTCACCCGTCACCGTCACCCTTCACATTGCAAAACGTGCAAATGCCGACCAAAGCTGAAAAACACTGCCGTTCTTGCAAAAAGCAAGCTCGAGTTGTAAGACTGATAATAGAAACAGACCGCATTCTTTCTGCCGGAGAACATTTGTCATTGTCTGCCAAAGAAATTGAATATTTACGCATGCCCTAACTGGTGAATGTGTTTGAAATGTAGAAGTTGTATCGTTACTGCTTGTTCGCCTGATTAGATTGTATGTTAAGAAAAGTACCTGTCATCTGCACACGTGGATTTGAAAGCATATATATTGACCGTCCTGGAAATAAACTTTCGTTCTTGAAAGTTAGCGCCTATGTTCGTCTGTTTCGCGCTAAGCTATAAGCCAGTATCATGAACCAACAAGCCCAAATTGGTACCCTTGTGGGTGTTATACGCTGCCGAGCATAATGGTGCGCCACAACAATTCACAAACGGCTCCACCGTGCCTTTCTCTATAGCCCTCGTAACGCGGCCGCTTCAAGGCCACGCAACTATTGCAGAGCATTGCACACTTCATCATCCTCGTCATTAGCGTGGCCTTTCTCAGCGGTCTAGCTAGCGCAGTCACTTTTATAGCCTGAGAGCGGCAGTGCGCGTATACGGTCACTACATTTGTTTGACACCATCCTGGTATGGTTACATGTGAAGCCTCTGTTTAAAGACAGCATACTTTCCGTATATCGTCAAACTAAACATCCTTCGCAACGTGCTTTTGGATAACAGAGCACAAATGAATCTATTTTTTTCAGTGCGTGTCAAACCGTTACTTTCTGTGTTAGGTATTTGAAGAAAGCACCCGCAAAAAGCACTTCATTACATAGACTTCAACAACCCCAACGTGCGCGTTGTGCGTGCTTAATTTTGTTTTCACACTTTCCCTTAGCCACCGTACTTACCGTACGGCAAGCCGCCACTGCTACAACTCTATTATTAGTATAGCGCACGCGATTCCTCTCGCCCTCCTCTTCGTGTCTATGTATTTGGACAGGACACGCAGAATATGTTTTCAACCGCACATGTGCCGAACACTTTGTTAATTCATTTTGCGCCAGGCGCCAGCTGCACTGTGCGCGATGCAACATTATTTTATTATTACAGGGCAGAAGGCGTTGGAGACTTTCGCGGGGCTCGTAGGATGTAGTAAGGAATGCTGGAACATTTCGGGGTGATTTCAGAGTAAACAGAGGAGAATCGCATATTTGGGATATTAACGTGGTGATTCTGTAAACGCATACACAACATGCATTTTGCCCTAAGGGCAAGTCGGTAAAAAAAAAGCTCCCGACGATACTGAATCGAGGGTGCAAATCCAGGAGCTCAGTCTTTCATATAGCGCATGTCAGTTTGCTTTCAAGTGTATGCGATAGTCACGCGTGCTTACCCAGGGAGGCAAAGTCGGCGCTTGCTGGGGCACAGTTGTAGGGCGTGAGATCGACGGTCTTGATGTACTTCATGGCCCGCAGGTCCATCTTGTACATGCCGCGCTGGTTGGTGTGCACCACATAGCCGTATTTCCAAGGGTAGCCGAGGTCCTGCGCCGGCGGAATGAACAGCCCGCTTACCTGCGCCAAAGACAAGAACAACCGGTCGCAGCAGGGCACGCAACAGTCAAACTATACCGAATAATGACGGGCGTCATGGCCATTTTTCCTAAGAGCTTTGGTCGTCGCGTCACATGCGTGACAAATTATTTGCAAGGAAAAGCCAACATACCAGGACACGGATGAAGAGGACACGGACGAAGGGCTTTTCCTTGCAAATAATCATGAACAAACCAGCCCAGCTTTTCACGCGTTTTAAGCGTGACAAATATGGTGATAGCGTTGATCATTCTTGGCTTTCAACAAGTAAAATGAACAGCTGAGCTAGTTAACCAGCACAACTCACCATTTTGCTTGAAGAATGTCAAGGAACTATCCGAGTGGTGATGAACACGATGGCAAGGCTGTGCCGCGTCGGGCACTTTCATTCATTCATTCATTCATTCATTCATTCATTCATTCATTCATTCATATTGTCCTACAAGCCCCACAGGGGCACTGAGTAAGATGAGGTCGGGTTGCACTAAAATACGCAAAGAGAGAGCATAAAAAGGAAATCAAAGAAGTTAAAGTAATGTGTACGTCGGAAGAGAATTGAAAGCAAAAAATTAAAGGCAGCGTGTGCAAACGAGATAACAACCGAAACAGAAAACGCAGTTTGAAAAAATTAAGTAATGACATGAAGCTGCAGTTGTTCAAACTATATATAAGACGATTATTTATTCAAACAAATTTTGACTGTAAGGTTATTCTATAATGCGATGTCGCGTGGCAGTGCCTATATATTTAATGATTGCGTGCTGCCGAAAATGCGCCTTGAACTAAAATATTTATAAGGTTGACCCGACGTGCGTGTAAATACTTCAGGCGCGACTATACTACGAGTTCTAATAGCATTTATGAAGAGAACATACAATGGAAACAGAACAGCAGGAATCCAAACACTCACTCACTCACTCACTCACTCACTCACTCACTCACTCACTCACTCACTCACTCACTCACTCACTCACTCACTCACTCACTCACTCACTCACTCACTCACTCACTCACTCACTCACTCACTCACTCACTCAATCAGTTCATTTCGCTTAGTATGCAGAACGTTGCTGTCACAATAATCTGAGCTCTTAGCAATACTCCTTGAAGTTTGTTATTAAAATATCACGTTTGATTTGTGAAATGCTGGATGGACGATTCTACTTGGTTGCCATAAAGCGGGGAGCACGATTATGGGCGGATTGCAATTTATCTACGAAACAAAAATAGTGCAGTTCCACACATTGTGGGAATCCACGTCATGCGAAGCAGTCAGCGAGGCGATTGCCTATGACGAATTGTTTGGCACTCAGGAAACTGGGACGAGTAGGATCAAGGTCTTAATTTGTGCAAAGCGCATGAGTACCCACTCACTCATGACTATGCTTAACGTGAGCTAACCAGCAACGTCGACAGCACCATGGCGACTGAATTGTAGCTTATGGTACGACGTGACGTTGGCGATCACGCTGGTACAAAGCACAGACATCTGCTTTGTCAGAGAAAAATGCATTATACGGTGTGTTGAGGCGGTATCATGAGCGTCGTTCGTTGAAGAATTACTAAGGAATCGAGCAAAGTTTCACAAAAGCATACCGATTGGTAGGAGAACATATGTATTACTATCGTACTGCTTATCTCACGTTAGAAGCGCAATTAACCTCACACAAGCACTTTCATTACAACTGCTGAACTGCTGGTGCAACAGGTTTATTCTATGTACCGAGTGGGAGGAGCCGCGGTAGCATAGTGATAGCGCGTATGCTTCGCATCTCGTGGGCCCGTGTTCGATACCCCCCCTACCGCTTGGTAAGTTGCATGTGTGTTTGCGTGCTTGTTGTGTGTGCATTTGAATCGCAAGCGAGGACAGGCGGTGTCCTTTCCTTGTTTTAACAGCGGAGCTCTTCAAGCCAGCCGTGAGGTGTGTGGGTCGATCCTGGAGGCAGTGCGCGGTGTGAGGTGTCGAAAACTACGCGTGCGTGCAGTATCGTTAATCGTGACGTACATGACGAGTACATCACGTCAGTGATGTAAAAATCAGTCATGCATGTTCGCCATCATTTATACTCTTCCTCTTGAATTTTTGGGTGTACCGGGTGAATGGGGCGACCAGGAGAGCGCCTAGACGTAGGCGGCTAGGTTAATAGATAGATACGGTCAAAGTGACTTAAGTTCGCCAAGAAATGCTTAGCACTAAACACTTTTGTTGATGAGGCCAGATTAATGGAGTGCACTCCGTGAGAGTGTACGAAGGTTTGGTAGGCCTGATGCACAAAAGTAAGTACAGAATGATCCAGATGCCGACCAACGAGTATTTGTTGGCTTTAATGCACACCTTCTCAATGTGAGTACACTGGGAAAAATAGAATAAAGATGAAGATATTAGTAAGTAGAGGAACTGCGAATGTCAACAGAACAGATTTTGAAAGTGAAATGAGAGTCCATTTCTGAAAGGGAAAATTAGCATCCACCCGTTTGTAGCATAAAGCTACAAGAAAATTCATACAGATTTCTCTGAAACGAAAGCTTCCCAAATCCCTTTCATAAACGTCACTCCACCTGGCGGGTTTCCACAGAACTCATTTGCCAAGAGTCAATTTCATACGGGTGATACCGCGCTTTTCCTTTTTCTGCTGATGGTTTCTCATTCCTGATCTCCAAGGGGCTAAACGTGAGAGACTCCTTCTAAATATAGATAGCTAAGCTAGAAGCATTAAATGACATTTATTATGATTTACTATAACATTGTAGTGTAGGACAAATACCTCGTTGAATTTTCGTATCCTGTCAACACTGGACGTTCTCTATCAGATGATACTAACCTGTCTAAGACTGTCGCTTACATTATATAATATATGCATCGTTTCCAACGCGAAGGCCTAGCGCGAAGGCTCTGATTTGTATGGACTACAGGATAAAACGAAGCACACACACGGTTGCTGTTTTCGCCCAATACGTCCTGTGAACACCAAGCAATGTCGATTAGTGACACTCGACATGTTATTCGCTTGAGTCGTCTTGACCCTCTGACAGTGCGCCTAGGGTCCACTAAAGCATCCCAAGATATTTTATTTCGGCAATGGTGTTTCAGCAGTGAACAGTTTACTCGTAGGCACTTTTAAGGTTTCTCACGGCTGTGGTGTCTTAGCAATTTACTTCAGGTGTTCGAGCAAGGAGTTCGCGCTGGTGTTTCAGACCTCCAGCTAAGACAAACAAAAGTACGAAGAGCCAGTATTCCCAGAATTTTTCTCATGATAACGGTGCACAAAGAGTAGACGCGAGTAAATGTCAGACATGCTAGCGAATGTGGTCGGCCAATTTCAAACTGCGCTTACGAGAGAAAGACACCTTAGATTTGGTGCCAGGAGTAGAAAGCTCTTCCTTGTCTCCAGTTTCTCGGCCTGTGCGAACCAGCATGGATGCATGCAATAGTGCCCACAAGAGAGCCCCATTTTTTAGTAACCTATCCACTTTTGCACCGTTCTCTAGCTGACCAAAACGCAAGAGTCTAGAAATACAACTCTACCTAGAACTTCCCGATCCGATTATGCTGAGTAGACTGCTCCCCCTCGCCACCGACTTCTGTAGACTGCGTTTAGAAGACACTATTAGGCTACTGTTGCGATGCGAAGGTTAAATTGGCAAAAAGACCACCAGGAACTTGGAGAAAATCTTGACAGAGCCTGGTAGCGAAGAAAGCATGGACAGGTGCTGACAAACCTCAGTGACAGCTTCAGCTGACAGGAGGTGATGCTCTCCACACACAATATTAGAGTAAATAGAGTAGAAAGAATATGCTAGATGACTTTGGCACCTCCATGCTTCTAAATGTCCGCTAGGTTCTGCTCGGCGGTAGAGACGCAACACTGCTGTAACTGTTGCCTAAGATATACAAGTGCATTCGTCAACACGCACTTGTGAATACAGCTGCGAGCAAACTGCTCCGAAAATAGACTAGCTCGCGATGTTGCAATACATCTCTCCTTTCGCCTGGGGACTTCAAAGGCTGTGGGGACGCTCGCATTCCCTGATAAGTTGTCTTCACCGCGAGGCGCTCGCGCGTCCTGTAAGCTGACTCTCCCGCGGGACACAGGCAAGAATAATGTTATCGTTGTTTCACTGCAGCATGAGACGCGGGTAGTTCTGAAGCGAAAAACACACTGTCCCATGAGGGATGTTTTTTCTTTTACTTTGGCTTGGGACCTGATCGCGCGCTGTCGAGCCTCACGAAGCGCGATGATGGGACTTTGGTGTGACCATCGTGCGGACGTCTTCCCATTTCCCATATGCACCTCCGTTCGCGAGACACGACAAGCGAACGACATAATATTGGGTTCTGGGAAAGGGCGAACTTTTAATTCCTCATTATCCTGTTGTTCTTGGGGCAAACCGAACGTCATCGGTACCGCATGGTGATGAATTTGCAGGCTATTAGTTGTGCAATTCGCAAGTAAATGTTTTTTTGCCTCGTTTACATAAATGTGTGGTGTGTCCTTTGTTCTCTGAGTGCGAGAGGCGCCCCAAAACGGCATACACGTACGTAGACAAAGAGGCCTTTGCATTTTTCACCTAGGGCTGAATTCAGCCGCTGTTCCCTCTGTACCCCCTGTTGTATTCGTTTTGCTTTGCGGCTAAAATACGTCCTTGAGGGGCTCAATTCAGGTAGTTTTGTGTTCGTATCGCTATATGCCATTGACTGACCACACATTCACAATAACAACACTGACACTCCGATTGAATTACATGTAGTTCTTATGAGTAGATTGAGCGAAATAACGTTTGTGCAAATGCAGTAGCTGAACTGCAGTAATATGTGGACCTGGTGGTGCATGTGCGTGCCATTCGAGGCAGCATAACAATATTGAAGCTCAGAATGCTGCTTATTACCAGGTCAAAATGTCCATCGACTGGCTCTGGGTGTACGGTGTGGTGCTTCTTCTTCTGGCTGGCGTCACGGATGATCTGAATGGTCTTGGTGCCACGGTCCACGGGGCCTCGCCAGCACAGAACCCACACCTGGTCCAGATGTGGCACGTAGTGCAGGTCCACGGGAAACTTGTCCGTCACGACCACCTGCGGGGAGTCGGTAGATGAAGACTAAGCCTATTTCCGCAAATCGCGTACACACACACAAGCCTATTCTAAAATTACTAAGTTTACATCTTAAAATGTTCTGCGCTGTTTTCAAACATCCATGGTCTACAATAGCAGCTTTGCTTAAAGAACCCATGATGCCAAAATTTCAAACTCGAGAAGTTTCTGTTGTTTGACTGGCTTGCCCATGAAAGCCGTTTTGATCGAGTACTAGTGGCGAACGTTACGTTTGACATATCTCATTATGGTTTTAAAGTGTAAGTTCATTTTATTTGGCAACGTTTTGCGACACCGCAAGAATATAGCTTTTAGTGGCTGCTGAGGCTGTATTTGACGTTGCATCGGGGGTTAAGAGAGTATTGTCCACGTCAGAGAGGGAAATGTGCGCGGAGTGAAGTATGACAATAGGACTTAGGAGTCTTCTCTTTCTCGTCCTTTGTTTCGTGCTGGTCGCTTCTGCACAGCTCCCCGTCTTTGACTACGTGAATCAGTACACTTTCATGTGATATCGCGGCGCTGTGCTGCAGTGCCCATCGAAGCAGCGATACGACAACGCAGCAGTTCAACAAGCACGCTCCGAAACGTCGCCGAATTTTGAAGTCACGTGATCATGTGCGCGCGAGGTTGCTACCGTCACATGCGACGCCAGTTCTCACTTTTTTTTTTCGCTCGCGTTTCAAAGCTATACTGAGACTTAACATAATTAACGAGTCTAGGATTGCTCGGATGTCGTGCTGGAGCACTTCCCGTTCGACATAGGGCACAGACCGTCTGATTACATCATAAAAGTCTCCAACAAATATTCGGCTGTGGTGCGCCCCTTAGCAACGGCAGCTAACATCATCCAAAAAAAATATATTCGCGTGCCGTTAATTTTACTTGAAAAATACTCTGGCAGCTCACGTTGCTAAAGCACTCGTCTTTTTAAATATATCTCCGACATATCTGGTACATTGAGATATACACCGCGTCCACTTGTTAACGCTCGTAAATTGGCAAATTCTCGTGACGTGAAAATAGATCTGGTGAATTATTTTTCCTCGTCTTCGAGCTAAAACAAACATTAATTTACCTGAAAGGTGAGTCAGCCAAAACAAAAAATAAATAAATAAATAAAACACCCTGCGAATTCCCCTGTCTGACAACTTCTAGCACGTACAGAAAAAGAGGGCGTATTGCATTTGATTGCGCTGTATTTAGGTCACTTCAAGTATGTGCCATAGTCTGACTTGTGCTTACTTGTGATATCCTTAACATCTCGCATATAGCCGAAGCGAAAAGAAAAAGGCTCACGCGTTTTATTGTTGAGCAGATAATGATAAACGCAAAACTTCATCCTCATAACTACCAAATTAAGAGATTCTCAATTATAATAGTTAATACAGAAACATAAGCCTTTAGGCAAACATAGCTTATGGCAAAGTGAAGTGAATATGCCGTGGATTATGAAACGCATTTCTGTAGAGCGATGTAGGTTTTAAGACAGCCTGAAAATGCCAACGCCAAATGCCGATTTCTTCTGCGCCACTGAGGTAATGACTAGTTGTAGAACAACAATTGTGGAGCCGATCATCTTATTGCTTTGCTTTTTATTTTATTTTATTATTTTTTTTTTAACTTTCATGCTGTGCATCTTAGTGAAAAGGGGTAGCTGTCACCAGAATATGGTGACAACTTCTTCATTTGTTTTTGCATTTCTATAAAAAAAAAAAAAAAAACCTCTGCACAACGTTAGTGGTATTGGTGGTGGTGGCGGCAGCGGAAGCTGATATTATGGGAATCTCTTTTGAAACGGCACGTCGAAACGTGACATATAGCTCATTCAACTTTGATAGTTTGTACTAATAAACATTCTACATTTTACACAAGGTATACATAATAAACAAGAGAAAAAGCTTGCTTCTGTGCGTATCACCGCATTCTTTAAGCGACAAGTGTTCCGGACATGCCTTTTACTAGGTTGCTCCACCAGTTTTATTTGGTTACTCCACTGTCTTCTAAATTTTAAACCCCGGACAGGCGACTTCGTTAGCCGCAGCAAGGATGCTAGGGTATTCGGTGAGAATGTTGGGAGTGCTTTCTGCTGTGCACCATGTAGGGGTCGTGTTTATTATGAATATTTTTTGCCGTTGATACGCATTCTCAAACACTTCTACTTAGCTTTGTAGAATAGGTCATAACTAAATGCAAATCGCATCCCTATTCGATCCGTATCTGCTTTTAGAATTTCCTATTCCAAGTGTCAAATACATGGTCACGTTCCAATATACGAGATACCGACTCATATATTGGAGTTTCGGGGGAGGAAGACAAAAGCAAGAATGATTATGTTCCACTACATCTGTGGGTTTTCTGCTGAAAGCCACCATTTTCACAGCGAATGTGCAAAGCAGAAAATTTTCGTGCGATATAAGGAGGTCTCGCCATCAGAAAATCAACGCGCTTGTCTAGAGTTAGGCAGGGTGGTTTTCCATTTGGCCAGTATCGTCCCGGCTGGACCTCTTAAAACCGTTGTGCAGTGCTGTATGCTATTGCAGTAATCACCGTCAACGAACGTAAGCCCCTAGGCGCACGTGGTGGCGTGTCGATATTCCACACGCTGAGGCAGTCTTTCTCGAATGCTGGCATTTGATTTAACTTGAAGATATTACTACGCTAACGCGAATACGTGAAACTTTTCCCCTCTCTTGTCACTTTATGTGTTTTTGTGCTGTTCCACATTGTAACGTAGCGGGAGCTCTTCTGCTGCTATCGAGCGTATGTAGTGCTTTGGGTTATCCGACTTCTTCAGTTTTCCTTGACGTTTTCCACCGCACAGACGTGGGGCGCCATCATCCGAGGCATAAGAGAGATGTGCTTTGCCAGGCATGACCTCCGAGATTGCCAGCCAGTGCAAGCACGTGTGAGGTGATCCTTGCGCGGGACTTCCATTTCCGACGTTTCGAGTGCCATAAATTTTCTTAACAAACAAACAAAAATGGAACACACACATCTACGCTTTTAATCGCCGGCATTGACTAAGCATCTGTTCGCGAACGTAGTTCAGGAGGGATGTGCGTTCAAGCAAACAAAAGCTGATAAATCTAACCTCGTAAGCGGCCCACGTCAAATTAAAAAACGCTTCACGATGTTATCTCCTAAGATGAAATGTTAAAGGAATGTTGTCGAACGCTAGATGTAATTTCCGAATTGAAGCTTTCCCAGACAATACGGAGGAAAATGAACTATTGAAGCACGCTCAGCAAGTCCTAAGTCAATTTGTATTAAAGAGCCTACCTCTTCAGATGAGCCCGCAACGAAAAAGTGTCTGCACAAGACCGGGTCTTCCTTGAGCACCAGTGCGCACTGCTCAGTAACTGCGTTTCTTTTTCTTTTCCTTTTTTTTTTTCAGTTTGCGCACTTGTGAGCAGAAAAACTGAAATCTTTCCAAATGGTGATGTGGCCTATTGGTGCCATGACGATATTTGTGGTTATTCGATTAATGTATGCCGCTGGACAAGTTAGGGCGTTAGATTAAATGCCAGTCCTATAGTGCATCCAATATGGGACAAAGTGGCGACGCACTTCACAAGCAGTTCTAATTTCCAACTCGTTTTTGAAAGTTAGCCCAGTGCCGTGTTTCCACCTTAAATGTGCTCTGCCAATGGCATTGAATGTCGTTATCCGGCCGCTTGATAGGTGAGGCGGAAACAAATATTAGTGACAAACTGCAACGACAGCAGAGCATAGAGGAGTGAATGTGGAGACAGCGGGTTTCGTGCGAGAAGATCAATCGCGAAGAAACCAGATTATCTGTGTGCGTTCAAATTCATTATCAGGAACAACACTCACAGTGACACGAGGAGACAGTACAAGCGCCCACTTTCATCTACCTTTACTTGTGGCTACGCCGACAAATAGAGGGCTGTGTGTAATGGCATGTGATGTCGGATGACGGTGGCGATGTGCTTGACTGACGGAGCATGCGTATGGTATGTGTATATATTTGTCGGCATAGCCACAAATAAAGGTAGATGAAAGTGAGCGCTTGTCCTGTCTCCTCGTGTCACTGTGAGTGTTGTTCCTGCGCCTACATTACCCTGATAATGAATGTGCACCATCTAGCCCAGTATCAAGTTTTGTTAAACTAGCGTTCGAAGTAAGGAAGCAAGCATCTAAACCGCGGGAGGTTGCAAGCTTTGAAAGCGATACAGTCGGCTCGTGCACTTGCACACAGTGTAACACCAATGCCTCATTTAACAATACTTACGATGTTTAGATTAAATAACGGCATGCGATTTAATATTTTGTTGTACTACCTCGAATGGTGCAGCAAGAACTGTGTCATCTAAGAAAGTATGACAACAACGCCTGCTTACTCAAGCTCTCCATATAACAGCTTCAGAAGAAGAAAAGTGAGCGAAAATGTAAAAATTGTACAAGCACTGTAACACAGCTTAATTATAGCCGTTCTATAATTCATGTGGTGAACGCGTTTCACTCCAAAGAAGAAGGCGAGCATGGAGTTATGAAAAAAAAAAGTTTTCAGACGGATCCGCTTTCATGAATGCCGTGCCTTTTTAATAATATGCTTCGCTGCCTTGCAAGTCACGTGCTGTTTCGCGGTGCTCTGGCCAGATAGCACTGTACAATAGAAGGCAAGGCCCGCTGCTCATTCTTGTAGCATTTAGATTGTACGGAAAGTTCGAGGCAGGTTGTAAATCAAACACTTTGAGCGTGGTCTGAGAATGTACGTATTGTCAGTAAGCGTCCCATAAAAAAAATTGTCGCAGAATTGCAACGACAAGAGGGAGGCCACTAGGGGACCAGAGAGTGCGGACGCGCTTCACATCGGCGCCGCAGTTTTTCGGTGTTTGTGGCAGAAATTCAGATCCACGATCAACGACACATATCTCAGAAGATTCGCCAAGGTCCGGGGGGCCGGCTGGTCTCAAGTTTTTGGAGGTTAGCCAGTTTTCTGGTCACTGCAGCGACGTTTTTGTGGAACCACGTCGGCAAGCGAACTAAGCCTACTGCAGTACTGGTCGGCGCAATAGCGTCCGCCGCGAACGCGGCCGGCGTCCAGGCCTAACGCGGGAAGTGTGCGGCCCCCTCGCGACTCGTTCTACGGCCTAACTTACGACCATGATGGGCGTCGTAGACGTAGAAGGTAAAGACATATCGCCGAAGGAGATCCGAAATGACAAGGGGTGGCTTGAAGTACGCTCCAAGCATAAGAAAAACACGACACCCGTCGAGGAGACAAATCCAGCTGCGCAGGAAGCGGCCACGTTGAACAAGGAAGAAACCTATAGAAGAAGAGCAGCCAGAAATTTGAGAAGACTCGGCATGGCGAGCAAGAAACCGAACCTGCCAGTGGACGATATCAAGGTCATCGTACGCCCCAAAGACGGATTCAGTACCGCGACACATCGTGCGGCTCGAATCGACGACGGCATACGCAATGCGGCCGGACTGAGACAAGAGGAAACAAGAGGCGACATCTTTCGTGAGAACGAAAGACAGAACATAATAGCTGCCAGCACTTCATCGGAAGAGAGGGCCAGAAGATACTGCGCAATCTCCAAGCTACGCATGGGAGATAAAGAGTACGAAGCGAGCTCATACGCAGCAGCGCCCGAAAACACAAGCAAAGGTATCATCCGCGGGATACCCGACGAGGACACCCCTGAAGACATAGAGAGACATCTCGTCAATGAGCACAACCCAACGCGGTTGCACGCGAAGCGAATGGGCCAAACGGCAAATGCCATCGTCGTATTTGAAGGAAGTGTAGTGCCACACTACGTCTACTACAATGGAACTGAGCACCGTTGCGTGCTATACAAGAAACAGTACGAGACGTGCTACGCATGTGGCAGGCTCGGACACAGACCCGACGTCTGCCCCAACCCAGAAAGCAAAAGATGTAGAGGCTGTGGCTGTGAGGATCCATTGGAAGAACACCAATGCGAACTGAGATGTCGACTTTGCGGCAAAGGCCACCAGACCGGAGAAGAAAATGTCACGCGAAGTGCAGGACTCCTTAACTTGTCAAGAAACGCCAGTGGGAACGGAGGAAACAAGAGGAGGAAGAGACACTCAAGGCGCAAAGTCACTATAGCAAGAGACAGGACTTTTCGTTGCCAGAGGGAGAGGCTCGAGGGCGACCCAGTTCCCGCTCCCGTTCTCGCGCCCGCTCTCGGTCGAGGCACACTGAGCCACAGTCCACGCCTGGAGCCAGAGAAAACACCAGACCTAGGTCCCGGAGCAGGTCTATCGCGAGGACGGGCCCCACAACGATGCGAGCTCCCGGAAACGGAGACACCAATGGCCGACCCAAAGCTTCCCAGGTGAGCTGGGCGGAAACCGCCTCTGGGGCGCGCGCGCGGGTCGGGACTGCAACTATTGACAGGGAGGGGGGCAACGAAATTTTGATGCAAATTCAAAAAAGGCTCGAGCAACTGGAAAACGATAACGCCAGATACATGCATGTTATCAAGGAACTCAGGGAAGAAAACGCTAAACTAAAGGAAGAGGTAGCTAGGAAGGACGTCATCGTTCAGTACGCGGAGAGTAAAGAGGAAGTCCAAGTTGGGGAGGAAACGGTATCCATACCCGCGAAACGCAGGGCAATTGAAGTGGATCCGGCTCAAGCCGAAAGTATAACACACAAGAGTGAGGACAAGATCCGGAAAAGACAGGATAGATTAGAAGCTCAAGTAGAAGAAGACATAAAGACGTTGCGGAAGGAAATGGAGGAGGGAAAGAACACGCGTAAGAACGAAATGGAGGGTATGCTGAGCCAAGTCACCAACGCGCTGCAGCAGATAACCTCTACAGTGCAGCAAATTCAACAGCAGCTCACGGCCCTCCAGATGCGAGTCGAAAATGTAGAGAGGATGTTACCAGCCAGCAACTGCGGACCCCTCAAACCCACAGGAAAATCGTACAACAGGCCAGCGGAGACGGAGGCAAAGGATAACACTGGAAAACACTAATATTGGTAGGCACCATGGCTAGACACGACGATAACACTTATAAAATCTGGCAGTGGAATTGCAGAGGATACTCAAGAAAGCGCGGGAATCTGCGACAGTACCTTATTAAAAACGAGCAACCAGACGTGATACTACTGCAAGAGACTAACACTAAGGCTAAATTATCGGGTTATAGGTCATTTAACGAGACTACTCCTCGGGACAAACCGGCCGTTGCGACGTTAGTCAAACGCAACCTTACTGTAACGCCACACGAGATTAAGCACGCCACGATACCGCACTTGCTACTGGAGGTAGTGCCAACGAAGAAACGGGACGACAGTTTTTCATACTTAACGTGTACAGTAGCCCTCGACGTAATCACCGATTCCGAGCGTTACTCAAGAAAGTGGTTAGCATTGCGCGTAACCGGGCTGTGCTCGTGGCGGGCGACTTCAACGCTCATCATGCAGCGTGGGGATACAAATACGAAACTTCAAAAGGCAGGAATTTGTGGGAGGACTCGCAACAGGAAGGCTTAACACTCGTTACCGATCCCTCTGCACCTACGCGAAGAGGGAACAGCGTATGTACTGATACATCACCCGACCTCGCATTTGTTAAAAACTATTGGAAACGTTCGGTGGATTAACACACAAGAGGACTTAGGCAGCGATCATAGCATTATAGAGATCCAAATCGAAGCGGGACCGTGCAAGCCGAAAGCCAAACGACTTACTCTGGTGGAGTGGCACAGGTTCAGACAGATCAGGAACGAGGGGGGTAACTCTGTGGAAAACATTGACGACATCGAAAGATGGACAGAAACGTTGAGGCGGGACGTCGCAGCAGCTACGCACGAAGTCCCGCCCGACGCGAACCTTGAGGTCTTGGACAGTAAGCTATTACACATGTGGGAGGCTAAGCGTAGTCTACAAGCAAGATGGAAGGTTCAACGACACAATAGGACCCTGCGTAGGCGGATAGCCAAACTAAACCGAGATATCGAGGAATACGCTTTACAGCTTTGCCAGTCGCAGTGGGAGGAAACTTGTAACAGCATGGAAAGTCAGCGGGGAATTTTCGCTAAGACGTGGAATTTCCTCAGGTTCCTATTGGACCCAGAGGAAACGAAAACGGCACATAGGCAAAAAGTCAATAAATTAATACACGAGTTCAATGGCACCAACGAAGAACTGTTGAACGAGCTCAGGGCGAGGTACACAAACCAAGACAGACCCCTAACTCACTCCGAGTACGAAGGTACGGCCAACGATGACTTAGATAGATCGTTCAGCGTGGCTGAAATTCGCGCGGCGTTGCATAGACTCAACACCAAGTCTGCACACAGACAGGACGGGGTTACTAACAGAACCCTTAGAAATTTAGATGACGCCTCCATAGAGCAGCTCACTAATTTCATTAATGAATGCTGGGAAAAGGGACGGATTCCTCGGCAGTGTAAAACTGCCCGCATAGTAATGATACCGAAACCCGGAAAGCGCCTACAGCTGGAAAATCTAAGACCGATCTCGCTGACATCCTGCGTGGGTAAGGTCATGGAGCACGCGGTCCTCGCGAGGCTTACGAACTATCTTGAGGACCACGACCTGTTCCCTCACACCATGCTAGGTTTCAGGAGGAACCTTCCACGCAGGACGCCATGTTACAAATTAAGCACCAAGTAATAGATAGCACGACCAGATCCGCCAAAGCGGTCTTAGGCTTGGACCTCAAGAAGGCCTTTGACAGTGTCAAACACTTTACAATACTGACGCAAATAAAGGAATTGGGACTCGGTAAGCGGACGTACGACTACGTGCGCGATTTTCTCACGGGCAGGACAGCAAGGATCACGCTGGGAGAGCTCGAGTCCGGGGATATTGAGATGGGCAGCGCCGGCACTCCTCAGGGCTCGGTGATCTCGCCTATGCTCTTTAACCTCGCACTCATAGGGTTGCCGGCTAAACTGGAGGAGATTGATGGGCTCTGCACAGCCTATACTCTGATGATATCACCATGTGGGTAACGCAGGGATGCGTCGGCCAAATAGAACAGACACTGCAGAGAGCCATCGACGCTGTTCAAAGTTACTTAAAAGGCACAGGCCTTACCTGCTCCGCTGAGAAATCGTAGCTACTGGTCTACAAACCTCCGCGCAGGGGTCGCAAACCGAGAGACAGCGAGCAGAGTGGAGAGAACGCGGAAGGAGAGATACGGCTGACGACCGTGGAGGGCCACGTCATTCTCACCGTAGAGAGCATACGAGTATTAGGCTTGCACCTCGCAGCCAACGGCCACAATGGCGAAACCATTCGGAAGTTGGAAAACGGGGTAGACCAGACCATCAGACTGCTAAAACGCATTACTAACAGGCACAGCGGCATGAAATAAGGCAATACGATTCGTCTCGTGCACGCCTTTGTCCTCAGTAAAATCACGTACGTCGCTGCTTACTTGAAGTGGCAGGTTGCCGAGAAAGAAAAATTAGAACGCTTGATCAGGAAAGTTTATAAGCAAGCCTTAGGATTAGCCAAAAACACGGCGAAATTGTTGGAACTATAGGATTGCACAATACGCTGGACGAATTGGTAGAAGCGCACAACATAGCCCAATGCGAACGACTTTCAAAAACGAAAACGGGCAGGTACATCCTCGAACAACTAGGCATAGGTTATCATACGTAACACGGAGAAAAAGCAGACGCACCCGTGAGGGTGAGAGACAGAATAGTGGTCCCTCCGTTACCGAAAAATATGCACCCTGAGTATCATGCTGCTAGGAGAAACAAACGGGCGCAAGATTTGCAGAGGAAATTCGGCAAGTGCAAAGAAGCGGTCTTCGTTGACGCGGCCCGTTACGCGCGCAGGCGCGGCTACGTAGCCGCGGTGGTCGACCACGAAGGCAAATGCAAGACGAGCGTAACGGTTAGAACCCAGCACGCAGAGACGGCCGAGGAGGTGGTCATCGCCCTTGCGGTGGCCATCACCGAGGCTGAAGTAGTGATCAGCGACTCGCAGGTGGCGATACGAAACTATGCTAACGGCCGGGTGTCCCAGGAGGCGCTGCGAATATTGGCGATCAACTGAGGACAGAATCCGAAACAAAAATGACACATTTGTTATATGGACCCCCGCACACACACACTGCCGCTGGCCGGCAACGAGGCTGCAGACGCGGCGGCTCGAGAGCTCACGAACCGAGCCGTTGCGCATGCCGATGCCGCCTCTGCCGAGGCCACACGCGTGGAGGTGTGGGAGTGGGGCGAACGTATGACTAGCTACAGTGAGATTACGCAGCACTACAAGCTGGGTAGGCGTAAATACCCACCACCACATAGCAAATTAACTAAGAAGCAGGCAGTTGCATGGAGACAACTCCAAACACACACTTATCCAAATCCAGTGATCTTTCGCCTCTGTTACCCTGACCTGTATACGACAGATAAATGCAAAGTGTGCGATTCCCGGGCAACCTTGGGGCATATGTTATGGGAGTGCTCGAGTCTCAAGGACGCAGTCAACAGTACAATCGAGGAGGCAGTCTCGAACCGCAGGGCGCGCTGGGAGGAGGCTCTGCTCAGCTCCGCATTAGAACAGCAGCTATGGGCCGTCGAGCGAGCCGAGGAAGCAGCCCTAGCCCAAGGGCTCGTGGCCGATTCCTAGGCCGGGGTTCAAGCCCGCCCCGATCTATCATCGCCGGACTTGTTGTTCATTCATTGCAACGACAAAATAAAACGGCAGTGAAAGTGACTGAGTGAAGGTTTCGGCGCAGTATTATAGATGTCCACCTACCTAAACGCTTTCAAATTGTTAAACTGTCTAAAAGTATTTAGAAGTTTCGACAGTCATTCGCAGCCTTTCTGTAAAACTAGGAACGGTTATCCGTTAAACTTAAGATGGTTGGTATAGTAGGTATATTCTTAGCAAACGGTTCGTGGTAATTGCATTTCAATATCCACTAGGCGCGCTCGATGCTAGCTGCACTTACATCGACGACAACCATCTGTATGCGCGAGATGATGAGCACACGGCCCTTGGTCGGCTGCGAGACGTAGACATATCGGTCGGCCACGTTGATGGCGCGTCCCCAGGAACAGTTGGCTCCTCGGTCGCCACACACGTACTCCTGTGTGCCCGGGATAATGTCCACGCTCTGTATCTGGTGGTAGAGGCGGCAGTTGTCCGGGTCGTACACAGCCACACCCCAGTCGTGGAAGGTGAAGAACCGGCGCTCCTCGGACGGGGCCGCTGAAAGTGAGCACTCATTGTAAGGACGACGTGAAACAGTTCATTGACAAGATTCGCGTTTGATGAAATAAAAAAAAACCTCTAATCTTCGCGTCAGAGTTAGTTTTCTTTTACATCTCTTTAAAGCACTAAGCAAAGATTGACAGTCTAGGCACTTGTAAAACCTTGAGGTATGCTTCTCAATACTGTCACCTCTGGTTTCGCAAGGAGAGGGTGACGAGCATGGTGACATTGACATGCTCATGGAGCAGTGTTCACGAAAAATAATCAACTAAAAGCACACGAGTGTGCTCCATTATATTCCAATACCCAGAAAAACCTCGACAGCAAATACAACACCATAGAACATCGGCCAAAGGAATTGTGCGACTCATTTCGCTGGTCCCTTCGTTGTTTCTCACAATGGCCCATCTAGCTGACTGGTTGTTTTAACGCTACCTGCTGGAATACACTATTTGAAGAGAATTTCTTACTCCCTACTTCGTCGCATGATGTCGCGATGAGTTGCAATTTCGGGCGTGTTACACCAACATTACTGTGTGCAGTTGGGAGTCATCTAGCGAGAGGTGTGTAAAATTTTTTATATATTTTGCAACACAGTGTTCCTTTAACCGTACAAAATTCTAAAAAAATACCAAGTGACAGACAGAACCATTTATAGCTCACGAGCCAGATTCATCGAGGAAGCGGGCATCAGTAATACAACAAATGGGACTAATGAACACAGCATCACTGATAATCTCACCTGATGACTCCAGGCAGACACACGTTGCATTTTACAAATTTAAGCCGGGAATTTTTCGTGGCTATTGGAACTAATTTTGATGATGACACTATATGGCTAAACTAAAACGCGTTTCGTACAAAAATCGTAACTGGAATGACAGCGCATCTTTTTTTTTTTGGCATATTTAGCGGCACTTCTCATGTTGTGTCGCCTCAGGTCATGTTCTCATGTCATGAGCCACATTTTCATCCATTCCTGTCTTAAATTTCAGTTAAAAAAGGAGAAAAACGGCATAAATGACGAAAAGAAAGCATCCAAAGTAGACGTATTTACCTAAGCCATCTACTTAATGTTTCGCATATTTAACATGCACTTGTGCTCCCGAATCAACATCGAGTTGCGACAGTCATAGCAATAACGTAAACATGACCATTTCTTTTGGAGTAACTTACTTGCTTCTTTTGCAACGATACGTCGTCGCATGTTTTAAAGTAGTCTAACGAACACTTTACCGACTGAACGAATACAAGACCCTCCTTGCTCTTCAGATTTTCTTTTCCTCAATAAGAAACGCCTGAGCTCTTTCCATCGATTTTCGATTCCACGTGCTGAACACGCACGCAAAGTTAAACACAGACGGTCTTATAGAGTGTGTCTTTGCGTTTCCTTACTTGGAGTTGGCTGGTCTTGGACAACGAGTGAGCTGATGTCCCTTGTGGATCCAGCGGGATTCGACGCAACGCACATGTAGGCTCCTGTGTCGCTGTAGGTAATCTTGCCGACCATTAAGGCTGTCCCGTTTCCTAGAGGGAATAACAAGAGGGGCGCGATTACTTTTACTGGCATTTGTGTGCCTCCAAAACAGCACGCTCCACGAGCGCGTGAAACAAACACAGACCAATAAGCAGCCAGAACAAAGACCAAAATGCCCACAGGCTGAGGATCTATGCTCTTTGTTGTCTTTAAAAGAATACGAGATGTGACAAACGAAACGCTAAGCACCATCGTGTCCACACGTTGCGTTAGGATTTGTATGTATGTATGTATGTATGTATGTATGTATGTATGTATGTATGTATGTATGTATGTATGTATGTATGTATGTATGTATGTGGAATGAAACGTCCTGCAATGAACATTTCTTCACATTTTCTTTGTAAGCACGCGTACAATAACATTCTTGGTGCTTAGTACATTGCATTTTCGCCTTGCAATGACTTATCTCCGGCGTCTAACATGGCAATAATAAGATAATTCCGAAATAAAGTGTGTTATACGAGAACATTGAAGAGTGCAGCCCCACTTGCTGCCAGCAGCAAAGATGCTTAATATTTTAATAAAATACGTGGCTTTAGCAACGGCACATTTAGACCACATGCTTCCCGCGCATATCTTACGCCTCAATCTTTATGCAGGTTTTAGTTTCAAAGCAGTATATATTTAGGCGTTCAACTGAAGCTGAACTCTTCCCAAGAAAACTGCTGAGCGATAGCGTGTAGTATCCCCTGCCAGATGCTCATCATGCATATATAAATATTAAATAAGTGTAGCTATATTTAACACCTTTGGTATCGCGAAGTGCGGGCACAAAGGGAGATGGACATTTAGTTTGTATAGCTGCTGTGCTCTACAGAACAAATAAGTTTGCGCTTTATCTCCAAGCTGCGATTAAAGCATCCCATTATTCGCATAGTGGAGGAGGAGGCGGCGGTGACGATGGTATTGCACAAGGTACGGTCAGCGTGAAATTCGTAGCCGGAAGTCGTTCCACCTGCACGAGAGTGTCATGAGCTGATAGCAGGAGCGTGTCAGCAGGTGCCGACCGCAGTTGAGCAGTTCTCTGCAGTGAAACGTCGGAGACGCCGTGTTTCCCGAAGGACCCGCGGCAATCATGGCAAGATTGACGATCACTGTTTTAACGAGATAGAGTTCAGCAACTCGTGTAGCAAAAAATCCAGTGTCGGCGTCGGCGTAGCCGCCCACGGCGGAAATAATAATATCTAGCTGCCGCCGTTTCCCGAAGCACCCGACCATGCAAGCCCTCCACCACTGTCGCAGGTGTGTTAGTGAGCAAAGTTCAATTTCTCAAAGTGAAATCCGTCAGAAAAATCGTAAACTACGACTTGGCACCTACACACATGATAGCTCGTAATGTAATTTTAACGTACGAGAAAACATAATTCTGTTACGAGGTGGCACTGCTAACAGGGTCCAATGACGCTACAGCGTTCACTCTTAAAGGCGAAGCTTAAACGTCATTCATTGATTGATTTGTAGTGTTTAACGTCCCAAAAACCAGCTCTTATTATGAGTGACGCCGTAGTGGAGGGCTCCGGAAATTTCGACCACCTGGGGTTCCTTAACGTGCACTGACGTGGCACAGTATACACGGGCCTCAACATTTCGCCTCTATCGAAATGCAGCCTCCGCGGCCGGGATTCGATCCCGCTAGACCACCGTGGCGGGGCTAGCGTCATCCAGCTTTCTTTTTTTGTTTAGGGCAGAATATGGTGCTAAGATGCAATATTTCTGGTTTTGTTGCTTTTATTCGCCGATTTACGTATTTTCCCATAAAAAAACAATAACGTAAAAACCCGTCAACGATGGCTAGCTTAGTTGTCGTGAGAGTCATTCGCGTAGCGCACGTATTTTATTCGACTTGAGTTACAGCCGATAGAGCAGGCATTGATAATGCGGCCATTTGGGCTTCCTAGATATGACACTAGGAGGTGTCCGGATATTTTTTGACCTCTCATGCATGAGCCGCACATGTGCGTCGACATTATAACAGTGCAACGGCGGCGGTAGTCATTCACTCTACAATGACTTATGCACTTTGTACCTCTTATTAACTACTGAAATGGAGATACCCTATTTCAGGAACTCGCTGCCTCTGGCCCAGGTTCGTCTGCGAGGAGGGGCTAAATTTTCTTATATATTTATTCCTTACGTGTTCAACTTATCTAGCCTAGTTTACACGACACAGGGGACCAGCGGTGTCGGTGAAACGCTGTCGAGTTCAAATATTCACAAATAAAATTGTGCTTCCAACACTGAATGAACTTCGGCCTTGCTTGCACTGAACTTACGACATAATCCTACTTCGCCATGACCTCAAACAAAATGGCCACGAGGTGTACTTTCAGTGAATGCACATTCACTGCGGAATCAGCTGCAATGATTGCGCACGTCACATAAAGAAGCGAACATCGTTTCCATTCCGCTTTCAAGGACAGACGCTGCAATGCAGCTTCGACAAATGGCGCGCAGTCTTTCACTGGCTGAGTGGAACTCGCCAAACGTCAGACGTCAAGTAAGCCCTTTCCTGCATCTCCGCTCTCAATCAGGACTTACTCGACGTGAAGCACCACCTTTTTTTCGACTGTTGCTTGTAGCTGCCTTCACAAAGGCATACACCGCGTTAATGCATTAATGGGAGCGACCGAGACTGCAGCATGCGAGACCTGCGACACCGATGGCACACTCGACCATTTGTTGGGACACTGTCCACGATTTCGAGCGGAAAGCAAAGCACTAGCTCACACTCTACGACAACGGCACGATCGGCCCTTATCTGTTCAGGTGATACCGTCCTCACCGCTCGTCGGCCCAAAAGTCATTGAAGGCGCTTTTGTGCTTCTTGAGAACGAAGGGTTTGAGCGAACGCTTATACGACTGATGGCGCCATCCCACACGTGTCTATGGTTTTTCTTCTTCTCCTCCTCTTCTTCCTCCTCTCTCATCTTTCCATTCCCCTTTCCCGTTTCCCCAGCGTAAGGTACCCAACCGGGACGCCTTCCTGGTTAACCTCCCTGCCTCTATGTTTTCTTCTTTTCCTCTTCCTCCACGGCTTTCCGCAATTATTTTGTCCAGTTTTGTTCAAGTAAGCTCAAGGCAAACAAGTTGGAGTCTTTCCAAGTGTAACGTTCATTGGATTATGTAGATAGAAGGTTACTTGAGGCGAAGTTTCCTCTCCAATATACATGCGGATCGTAAGACTCACCTATGATAGTGTATTTGTCAGTGGCGACTCGAAGGCCTTCGTCGTTTTTCAGCCATGTGACCCGCGGCGTGGGTACTCCTGTCACGTGACACTCCATCTCGGCCAGTTCACCTGGTGCTCGCGACTGAAGCTTTGGAATCACCCGAACTTCGGGCATTGCTGCGAATGTCGAGGCGTATTTGTTTTGTGTCGCCATTACAGGAAAACAACAACAACAACAACAACAACAACAACAACAACAACAACAACAACAACAACAACAACAACAACAACAACAATTACTGCTAAATTACTCTGTACTGCACTCTGCATCAACTAGCTTCGCTTGACCTTGTGCGCAAATAATGCTCTTTGCGAGATCTCTCAGCCTGCGCGCGAGGCGCACTCAACTAACTGTGCTTCCAGTAGGCATGGAATTCATTAGTGGCTGTGCAAGAATCAAACCTCATATAGAATGTCGCTACCGCATTCTTCCCACCCTGGCGCGGTTATATGCATTTGGAAAAGATTAGCAAAAAACACACAGCCCACACTGTTGTGAGTCCACATGGTGCAAGGGCAACCTTTTCGTCCTGCAGATCATGCTCCCAAGTATACGTCAGTTGAATTAGCATTTAAATATTTACTTGACGCAGGACGGCCAATCTACTAAACGCTAAGCAATGCCGGCAACAATACTGAAAATCAAGAGTGGCGGCGCGTGCTTCGAAATAAGTTTGATGAGCTTACTTTGGACGTGTAAGATGTGCGTTTGGATGACGTCATGATTTCTCTGGGCGTGGCATGTGTAGTTTCCAGAATGAACCAGTTGAACGTTGGTTAGGTATAAGGAGCCATCAACGAAAACCTGCAAACAGAAACAAATGTTGGTTACGTGCGGCTAAATTGTAGTAGGCGCCGTTTGCACTTTCATTTCAAAAGACTGGTATTCACCTGGTGCGGTTAACTTCATAGCTAAAAAAAAACTCGCAAGCTCTCGAGGCAAAATAACGTACCGGAAAAGAAAAATTTATATTCACTCAAAGTTTGACACATGCAGTTGCTTGGTGCTCTCGTAGATAGTTTGCTTGCTGTCTTTAATAATAATAATAATAATAATAATAATAATAATAATAATAATAATAATAATAATAATAATAATAATAATAATAATAACACATGCCCGTAAAGGCAACTTCACCTTTTACGGGGCTGCATAAGGCGAATCACCCTTTACAGGAAGAAAAGAACTAGAGCAAAAGGAACTTCAGATGGTACTTCATAAAGTGATAAGCAGAAAGCGTAGGACCACCCTGTCGACTTCGCAGTGTTATTTCTTCACATATTAATTGTGCTTGGGAATATATTCAGAAATGTTGGTGAAGCCAGGTACTTTTAGAACTGAGGCGAAAATGTGATCACTCAGTTCACCATTCATCTTCTCGGCTTGTATATAACGTACGACTTCTTTCCGCTAAATTTTGTGCCATTTCTCTCATCTAGCGTACACTGCTGGTCGATCTGGTAAATAACGAAGAGCGGACAGCGGTACAGTTTTACGCCGCTCAGAGCGTGTCCTTGGGCGGAGTTATCAGCAGCTTAGGAGACGAACACGAGATGAACCGGATACCGTTGAGGAATGTAAATAGTACACAACCCGAGATGTGGTCTGCAGCAGCTTGAGAGCACAAAAATATCTTGCCTTGATCTCGTCTTCGCTTAGCGAAGAGAGGTCCATGTTGTTGCGACGCCATACGATTGGAGGCGGAGGAGTCCCGGTAACATCACACTTGATCTCGACGTTGTCGCCCACACGAGCAGTCACATGGTTTACCTCGAGAGACTTATCCAGCGACACTACTGAGACGCCTGTCAAGGAATGGCGAAGAGAATGAGAGAAAATGTCAGGAAGCATACAAGCTAGAATTCATAATAATACAAATCGCTACGCATGCTGTTCAGGCTTCCTCATGCACTTGATTTAGGGCAATAGGGCATGCTCTTCAAGAAAATATACTACTAGTTGTAGTATCGTTTTGATTGCGACACTAAGCAATAAGAATGAGGTGTGTTTAGCACAGGTACATTGGAAAGAAGGCACATACAAGGTAGATGACTGAGTGCAACATTTTATTCCCGACCAGAGTGAATTATAAGGTTCAGTGACAACACGTTACATGCATGCTTCCATCGCTTTACAGTAAGTTCAGCCTATTTGTCGCCTAAAAACGCAAAAACAAGAGGTGCTCACACAATTAGATTTTAGCCTCATGGTTACGCCGGCTATAAAAATTTTATCGTGTAAGCTTGTCGCGGTCCTTACATTTCTGGACGCATTAAAGGATGGCTTACAACCACAACATTTACAACGAAGCTCGAGCGGTTGTGTGTGTGTGTGTGAGAGAGAGAGAGAGAGAGAGGAGGGAGGGAGGGAGGGTGTGGCCTCAGGGCATGAAACAATTGTTAGTTGCATCTACTGCAGCATTCTGCACTTCCATACCTCTAGTAAGAACGCCAGACCAAATGGCCTAACAATCTATCCTACCTGGGCTGCCTCAACAGGAACGCTTCGCCCGAGGCTACTGTCAGCTGCTGTCACGCAAACGCCACTTCATCCTGCTTGACAGCTCCCTTTCGCTAGCTCGCCTCGGGGTTCGAGCTAAGCGCACACACTCGACACGATCCCTTTCGATGATGGCGTTAAGTGCACCAGCGACAACGAATCGTCAAGAACGCGGCAGTTTGCCGGAGGATTAGCTAAATGGGGCGAGCGACAGATGTGGCCTGTCCGTGAAAGGCTAAACGTCTGTTTAGGAACCATGCGCATGCGCAACAGGAAACACACACACATACACTTTAGGCACATGCTATAAAGTTCGCGACAAGCGGAAAGGGAAGAGCGAGCGGAGGCGCACTTACTGTATAACTTACTAAAGGCAAGATAGAACTCGTTGATGTTGAGCCGGCCGTCGTGGTTGGCGTCATCGAAGAGCAGCATGTCGGCCAGTATGCACACGGTGGACAACTGGCCGAGGCGGTCTTCCTCGCCAGCCTTCCACAGCTCCTCGGCCTCCAGGAGCCCGTTGTGGTTGTGGTCGTAGTGTGAGAACATGATGCTCACGAGGTACTCGTTGCCTGCATGTGGTGGAACTATGTGGCTCGTCATTTCACACAGATCCGCACCTGTGATCTTTGCGCTAGTCAGTACAAGAGCGTCAAACGTTGCTCCCTATGCTTATTAAGAATTACAGCTCGTAGTGGACGCCGTATTTGCACTCGACAATGAGAAATAAAGGAACATTTGATGACTGTATAATAATATTCTTTTAAAGTATTCCTGCACATTTCATTATATGAAGAACAATTTGCGCCGCAACCTGGTGCTCTTTCTTTTGTTGCAGAATGTGATGACGTTGTACGACAAGGTAATTTTAAAGAAATGATCAGACCAGCTTGATTCATAGTTAAGTGCTAGAGTCCCGCGTACTGGTCGCTTTGAGTGACGTTAAAAAGCTCCAGGCGATCAAAATTTACGAAGTCGTCTACCACGGCGTACCTCATAATGATATCTCGGTTTTTCGCACGTAAAACACCAGCGATTATAGTTATGCTTCATAGTTCCATAGCATTACTTGTTACATGGCACATGATAGATATTGTGCAACATGAACGTGGCAGTCATCCGTCAGTTACTGCAGTTCCTTTTTTTTTTTTTTTTGCTCGTTTGTCCTTGCCGGGCCCTCGCCTGCATTATACTGTACACAATATAGTGGCACCGTCGTAAGTATACTAACACAATCGCGTGCTCCGGGCTTAGTGGGCCCTCTCACCTGTCTTCTTGTTATCTGTCATCTTGGCGTTGTTATAGAGAAGCAGGTTCTCTTTCATGAAATCGTACTCCTGCTGAGTGCAGTCCTGCTGCGTGGAATCCTCGGACTCCGTCGTTGTGGCCACCTTTGCCTCACGTGATGGCATATTCGTCCACGATGAAGGCACCTCCGTCCTGTCCACCTTGCTCTCCGGGCCCTGCTGGCTGGCGTTGGTTTTCTCCGTAGAACTCTCGTGCTCAACCCCTGTTTGAAAATGTCAAAGCGAAGTTACCCAGTCCCTTATATCGATCGTTAATGAACCGTAATCGTTAATAAAAATGGGGGAGGAGTAGCGTGTAATAATTGGCGATTACCATTCCGTTAAAGAGATTTCTAAATATGCGCAGATTCAGAATGGATCATCCCGTGGATAAAATATAGTTCCTCCTCCAATCCTCTCTATGAAAGCAGTGAATGCGCTTTCCCATTGCGATGAGTCGTTTGGAGGACTTGATTTGATCATGTGCGGTGATTCGTGGCAGTTGCCTACAGCCCGAGCCGGAGAGACATTCCAATACTGTCAAGACAAGAACCATGTGCTCAGTACCGACCACAAATGGCACCGCCTCTCTTATCTTACTTTGAGCCACGTGATGCGACAGAAGCAGGCCACAATCTCAGGAAATCTCACCAAAATCGGGAACGTCAAACTCTCACACCGGAGGAGGCCAGACTTAATGCCGGATTCTTCACTTCACATACTCCAATGCGCCAACTCGGACACAGGGGAGGAGGAGGTATTCTGAAGATTATTATTATTATTATTATTATTATTATTATTATTATTATTATTATAATTATTTATGTTAATGATGTTTCTTCTGTCATTCGGAATTCTTCTTTCCTTTTGTATGCCGATGACATAAAGATATTTAAGGAAATTCATTCAGTTATCGATTGTCGCTTGCTACAATCGGATTTGTGTTCTTTCTCTGAATGGTGCAGGAGCAATAACCTCTCCCTAAATATTTCAAAAATCAAGGTAATGAGTTTCACTCGAAAAACATCTAGTGTGCCATTTTTATATTCTGTCAATTCTGTGATGTTGTGTAAGGTTTGTGAGATCAATGATCTAGGTGTTCTTTTTGATAGCACCTTACACTTTTCTGCTCATGCTAAGCGTGTTGCTTTGCGAGGTCTTCGCACCCTAGGCTGTGTTTGCAGAATGTCTAGAGAATTCCGTTCTCCTATGTCCTTCCACAAATTGTACACTGCGATATGTCTTCCTCAACTCGAGTATGCATCTGTGATCTGGAATGGCATTTCTAATTCCAGCAGCAACGCCATTGAGCGAGTCCAGAAAAAGTTCCTGAACATCTATAACCATAGGTTCGCTAGAAATGGCCCTGATTCTTGCATTGACACCGTTGGATCACTGTCACTGCCATCACTACACTGCCGAAGAAAACGCGCTGATCTTTTATTTCTTTTCAAGCTTGTGCATGGTATCATATCCTGCCCTGTACTGCTCAACTGTCTTAATTTCCGAGTTCCACGTAAGCTGACCCGAGAGGATAGACCTTTTCATGTAATGACCTGCCTCTGTGAACATTCGACCGTTGACAGGATACAACGTCTCTACAATGCTTACTTTTTAGAGCTCGATGTTTTTCACAGCTCCCAGTCGCTGTTCTGCTCCGAGCTTTGCGCTGTACTAACATAGTGTCGTACACTGTTGATATTTTTTTTTTCTTGTTTTGCCTGCGCATAGTTGTATATGTGCAATTTTATAGCGTTCTTTTTATTCCTGTTATATTATTATGAATTTTGGCCTATGTTGTTTTTTATTAGTTTTTTCTTCTGTAGAGTCTCCTTATTGTATTGCTTCTTGTATTTTTTTCTCCGTGCGCCAGTACAAAGACCTTACGGTTGTTCCTGGGCACGTTAAATAAACACTTGATTGATTGATTGATTGATTGATTGATTGATTGATTGATTGATTACACACTTCCGAGATCGGGCCACCTTTATTATACGAGCATGACCTCAACATACGCCACAAACAATCTCGAACATCTGCTCTGCCTGGCACGCAAGTGCGGAAATGACAGCGTAACAGGGAACACAAGCCGACAACCTGTGACAAAGTGAACACTTTCGAAAATTCGTAAAGACAAGTGACTCATCAGCCCGTCCTAGAAAATTTGTGACGTCCGCTAACAGTGTTCTTCTGAAGAGACTTTCTGTGTTTCTCGAGTAGCAGCCGGCTTTCATATCTTTAATGGTATCTATCTATCTATCTATCTATCTATCTATCTATCTATCTATCTATCTATCTATCTATCTATCTATCTATCTATCTATAATGCGGGTAGCACTGCTGTAAGCCTTGTTAACAAATGACCGGGTGTTTGTTGAAATTATAGTTCAGCTTCCGGTTCGCTCCCTTGTGTGAGTGGTGAAGAAGGAGGAAACAGAGATAAAAATATAACAAACAAACAAACAAACAAGAAAAAAATGAAAAGGAAGGCATTCCCGTAATATAGCCGCGTCAGTATACGTCAGGCTCAAAATAGCAAAGCTACCTTTTCATGCGTTGTGAGTAATGTAACAACTGAGACCAATAGTCAGTAGCTTCATATCACAGCTATTTATCGCGTAGACGTATTCGTAGACCAGTACGTGCCAAAATAACCCATTTTCAAATATTTAGTTAATTGTGTCATGCCCAGAGCTACAAGAAAGGCGGGCCGCATACTTATGAACTGGTCCTTTCCTACAAACACGCCTGCAACATCCCAATATGCGACACTTGTATGCATTAAAAAAAGAACAAGCTAGAAATAACAATAAAACAATTAATAGAAAACTGCAAAAAAGAATTACACGTAATGTTACAGTCGCACGCAATCGAAACATTGCGCCGGCGTCGATCAAACGTTGCAGCGCCACGGATGCTGGCGCCATCTGCCAGGCAGTAGAACAAACGCGAGGCTCGGCGAGGCTCGGCCAGGTGGCGCTGGCGGGTTCGTGCGGACTTTACGCGTGGATACCATTGAATGCGAGCGCGGACTGAAGAAGGGCCGATAGAGTTGGTTCGCTCCTAGAGAGACGGCAGTTTTACAGGTGAAAGTGATTTACTTCTCCTTCGTTTCCATAATGTTTTAAAGCCCAGATATATATATATATATATATATATATATATATATATATATATATATATATGAGAAACAGTTAATGAAACAACGAACATTCAATGTTTGTTGTTTCATTAACTTGTATCTAACAATTAAAGCGAGCCCTTGACCCCTTCCCTTTCGTTATATATATATATATATATATATATATATATATATATATATATTTTTTTTTTACATGCATTGTTCCATGTATAAGGAAAAAGGAAACCAATCGATTCGCATATTGCTTGTTTGTTTTAAATGCGAAACGTTTCCTAGCGAACTTCGGCGACATTGAGCGTATCTATCTACCTAGCCGCCTACGACTTTGTGCTCTCGTGGACGTTTCGTTAATGGGATGTATACGAAAAGTGGAATGCAACAACATGACTGCATGACGAACATAAATGACAGGTCATAATACAAAAATCATGGCACGCATGTCATGAGCGGCATTATCTACGTGCCACGGTTATGGTGCTCTCCTGGCCTTTTCGTTAATGGGATATATGCTAAAATTGGTATGGCACAACATGACCACATGAAGAACATAAATGACACGTCATAACACGAAAATCATGACATTCATGTCATGAGTAGCATGATTTACGTGCCACGGTCTTGGTGTTGTTGCGGCCGTTTCGTTAAATTGATATGTACCAAAATTGCTATGGCGAGACAACAATGTATGACGACCATGGGAACATGAAAATCGTGACATGCATGTCATGAGCGGCATGATTTACATGTCACGTGTTTCGTTAACGGGATGTATACCAAAATTGCTATGGCACAACATGACTGCATGACGAACGTAAACGATAGGTCATAACATTAGAATCATGGCATGCGTGTCATGAGCGGCATGGTTTACATTCCACAGTCTTGGTGATCTTGCGGCCGTTTCGTTAACTTCGTATGTACCAAAATCGGTATAGCGAGACAACAATGCAGATCCATTTACGCTCCTGATACGCGCTTCGCATTTACTTGATCCCTACTGCACGTATGATCAGCCATTTTTTTGCCTGTTTGTTTGCTTGCTTGTTTAGCCAAACTGAAAAAGGCTTTTTAAGCCCGATAGACGAAGTTTTGGCAAATCCGTGAACTACGCATAACTTATAACGCATAACTTCTACACTGAACGAATTCTATGCAGACGTCCACCACTAGCGGCAGAGCTTTCGCATTTTTTTAAATACTGACATTCGTACGAAACTGTACGTTTCTAACAAAACCTAACTGAACTAGTCAGTTAGCCATCACGACGGGGGCTGAGAACCATTGCTGTCGCGCAGTGTGTGTGTGTGTGTGTGTGTGTGTGTGTGTGTGTGTGTGTGTGTGTGTGTGTGTGTGTGTGTGTGTGTGTGTGTGTGTGTGTGTGTGTGTGTGTGTTTTAAAGTGGCCCTGTGACAATTTTTGAACACTGTCAGAAAACGGTGGCAACCATTCATGAAGGCTCCTGCGAACATGTGAGCCAAATATTAGAAACATAACGAAAGGAAAACGAAGTTCTCGGCAGCTACGTCAAAAGGCATTTTCTGTTCTATTTATTTTCTAAAAATGGCGTTCCTCAACTACTTTCGAGGTCTTAACGGATCCCCTCACCTGTCTTTTTGTTATGCGTATTCTTGGCTTTGTTACAGAACGTAGTGGCGGCTGCCCTGTTGTTCGAAAATCAAGGCTAACGTAGCTTATTCATTAACATTTCCTTTCAATCAGAGGCCACAAAGGGCAGGCAATGTTCCAACTGTGAATCTACAAGTTACTAGTACTGAAAGATGGCAAGTATATGTATTAAAAAATGAAGTTGTGAGATCATTATGTTCTCGCTGCTTCTTTATAAACTTTACAATATACTGTGCTTCTCTGTCACTGATTTCACACCTGTTCCACTAGCAAGGTTACTTTATTGTTAACATACACTTGCGGCTTTATATTTGCGCGACGATAACTTATACTATTTGAAAAATGTTTTTGAAGTTGATTCGTGAAATAATGTTAAAACCCTAGCATTGCATGTGTGACTATTTCTCCGTATTTGAGCCCTTGAGACAGGCGTATAACTCGTCGTACAGAACTATGATGATATAAAAACAACAATGTGGATAAATTAACTGCCCACGTTCTCTCCTTTAAAAAGTGGACATAAGCAGCTCACCATAGGAATTAATGACAGTTCTCCCGAACTTCGCTGATTCTATGTTTCTTGAAGACGAGCCAATGCTGTTGGATCACATAAAATTTCAGAGGTGTGAGGCCATTGCCTAACCCTTATGTTACTTTTGAGAATGCCCAAAACAACTCACGGTGCCACGTACTATCTAAAAAAATTCACTCTTGTATGTGAAATATTAAATATTTGAGATTAAGAAATAAACAAGTTAATGTGCTTGTGATGTAAAAACACGAGATTCTCCCTAGAACAGGACATCTCCCTTAAATTATTGGGAAACTTAAAACTTTCAATAGGTCATTTTTTTTTTGTAATATTGTGGCGATCGTCTTTTCACACGTCTCCTATTTTTTCCCTATTTTCAACACATGGCTCCTGTTTTCAGCATTGTCTTGAGTTTACCAAGGATTGGAGGCGACAATAAACTTGGAATAAAAACCATACTTCTAAAGTATATTTTAGAAACATTTGCTGACAGACGGTGAAAAACAATAGCAACCATATATTCCATAATTCTTAGAAATAGAACAACTTGCTAAGCTAAAAATGAAAGTAAGGCCTAATGACGACTACGTTAAAAGTTAACCCCGCGCAGTCTATTATGCGCGTTGGAAGTGCTTGCAATCATTTTTCAAACGCGATGTTCTCGTTTCTTTTCTTTTTTTTTACAATTTATGTCAGGAAAAGCACGTATTGTGTACGGCTGCTCTTCAGACGTAGTTTCAGCTGTTTGAAAAATTCGTATACTTTTTGTTTCACCAAACACATTTAAATTCTAAAAAAAAAAAAAAACTGGTTTGTCGCCAACAAAAGAAAACCTCTTTTGAAGGAAACTGCTAGCTGCGGCGGACATCAGGAAATGTAAAAGGGCGTGCTAATGAGAAAGCTAGTCAAATAGAACTCACTCATTAGCTTTCTAATTAGCCAGGTCTCGCGTTTATTTTTCAATGGCAAGTTTATTAAAGACATGGAGAATACGATGTCACGCTATTTTCTAAAAGAAAGAAAATCTCATTGTCTAAAGCCCTAGCGCAATAAAACACGAGATTTTTTTTTCTGAGGCAAAACGACACTAAGCACATGATTAGAGCCGGAGGTCTTGAGCCAACATAACGTCCGCTGGTCACGTGTTGCAGTGACAGCAGCGGCTAATTGGAAATGTACGTGCCATTTTCCCCAGATCGAAGCCTCGATGCAAAGCATGCCCAGCAGCCGGCGTTGTACTTCGCGTGTAAGCTGGGTGCAAGAAAGAGGCTCCTTATCGCAAACTGTTCGGCCGCAAATTTTGAGAGACCGTACACATTGAATTTGCTACCGCGTTTATTCCAACAAGTCACCCGCAGAAATTACGTCCGCTCTGCATTTCCGGAGCTGCTTGTGCACCGAGTTTCGGCTTCATGCGGAAAAGAAGGCCAAATTTTCGCCGGCTGCGGGGCTTCAGAGATTGAGTTCACCTTCGGTTGAAATGGTACTGCATCGTCGTCTCCGTGGCTACAAACTTGCCATTTTCAATAAGCACCAAACGTCACCAAATGAAAAGTTCATTAGACAATGCTAGTTATTTGGACATGGAATCCACATGTTTCTCACGAAAGCTGTCAGGTACGCCAAACCTGACAACTTATTCCTTAAAAAAAGTCGCTTTTTTTCCCCCCGAAAAACCTGCCGAAAAGACTTTACACAGGCTTATTTTCAGGCGCGGAATCATGTGTACGGTTATGCAAACGTCTCCTGGCAGGCGCGTTGTACCAATTGCACAAGGAGTGACGACATGGCAGTTGCGCGAAACGACAGGGTGCTTCAAAGCAGATAACTCATTACAAAGGCCCAACCATGATTCTTCGTCGTCATCAGCCACAGAATTAGCAACATGTGCAGCTGTGTAGGTGGATATATTGCCTTTTAGTTGTGGAGTAGAACTTCAGGGACAGTTTAAGGTTGTGAAGAGGCCGTCGACGTACCAAACGTTTCTAATCTCATATTAAAAAAAAAAAAAAACCAGTACGCCCACGTAAAGTACTGTCGAACTCGTGCGCCACAGAATGTAGTTTTTATATCCTATTACGCTGCTAGTTATCTCAGGTACAACAACTCTCGCTTTTTACCTGCTTGTTAACTGAACGCTGTTTTGAATGCATGCGAAGTTCGTCGCCAATCTCATTTCTTTTTCCTGTAGTACAGCACACAGGGAATTTCAGCTAATTCGGGCCAGTGATTTTGAAATATCAACGTTACAACTACCAGAATTGTGCCAACGTGATAGCGTCACTGTCCTGTTAACACCGTGAGTATTTCGTTACTGTGAACTAAGCTAAATAAAAGCAATTAATTACGGAAGTTTTGAAATGTTGCATTATACGCAATGCCTTCAATGGATAGGTTGGAAATGTCACAGACGAATAACAAAAGTGAACTGTTTGCGCGCACTAGCTGCAACGGTTTTAATTTTTTTTTTGTTCAGGCCTCAAATCGTGTGCGTGAGAGAGAAAGAGAAGGAAGGAAAGGTAGGGAGGTTAACCGGACGCGTGTCCAGGTTGCTACCCTGCACTGGGGGAAAGGGATAAAGGATAAAACAGAATGGAAAAAAGAGAGTGAGGGCACTAATCACTCGCGCGCACATTCGTCTAAGCACATCCTCTACAAGCGGTTGGAAAGACCTGTCGACTGCACATACGCTATCAACGCCTTGATTGCGCGAGATTAAAAACAAACAACAAACAAACAAACAAACAACAATACAAACAAACGAACGAACGAACGAAAAAAGAAAAGAATCAACGAACAGCAATATACGTCATGATTAGCCACTTATACGCGCAGTGACCCTAGTGCCCTCAAACATGCTATACGAAGCAATGATCGATGCTCCACGAAAGCGTAATACGTGAGCTGGCCTTGAGCAACAAAGATGGATTTATTACAACGGCTTCTACTTTCGCCAAGGTACCTTGCTGCTGAATCAATGAAGCCAATGAATGGAGCCATGATGTGCGCTATAAATAACGCGTGGCAATTAGTGAAGCTCTGTCCTCATTTTCACGTCTTACGGAAAGCGTAAGGGGCACGGATTTTCGTGACGCCGAACGGTGGTGCTTTGGAGGCGATGGTTATGGCCATCACTATATATATATATATATATATATATATATATATATATATATATATATATATATATATATAAGGGGCACGGATTTTCGTGACGCCGAACGGTGGTGCGTTGGAGGCGATGGTTATGGCCATCACTATATATATATATATATATATATATATATATATATATATATATATATATATATATATATATATATATATATATATATATATATATATATATATATATATATATATTACGTGTGACCGGCGTTTCGCGAAGTGCAGTGCTTTTGCGTAGCACATCTAAAGGACTTTGCTTTATTCGTGCCTCATGTACTTTCTTTCGAGCGGAAAAAAGAAAGAAAAAGAAAGCTTTTAGAACTGCACAAATTATCGTGGAAAGAAATTATTTGTAGCCTAGCAAATAAATTCTACTTCCCCACGGAAAGTTTAATTCACGCCCAAAACAATACTTGGACCTACTACAATACTACCAACTCGCTCAACTTTCTGTCCTTTTAAACAATACTTATAGTGCTGAGTTTCAATTGTTCTTAATTACCCCAGCTCACAGCAAAAATACTCTAAAAATGGTTAACCGGGCTAATTAAAATGCTGACATTTGATGAAATTACAGCGCTTAAAAAAAGGGGAAAAACTGAAGGGATAGAAAAAGACTAAAGCAAAGTGAGAACAGTGCGTTTTTTTTTACTATTTCTTTAAAAGCTGGGAACACATCAAAAATACTTGACTAGATCAAAAGCATGGTGAGCCATACAAATTTGATGTAGTTTTTGTAGCGCACACGCGGATTGGACTTTTCAATGAATGACCACGTGCGACTTGGAACACACACAACGTCGTTCATCATTCTATTGATTCGGCTATACCTTCTCTGTGAAGATGAAAAGTATCGGTAATACATCAAAATGATAACGCGAAAGACTATGTGGACAACCGACCATTATCTGCGATTCCCTTGTCCTTTGAAAATAGAAAGTTATTATGTAAGAATGAAATCGTATTTATTATTATTATTTTTTTTCAAAATCTCAACATCCTGTGAGGCTGCCAATGTAAATTTATCCCCTGAGTCGGCGGTCCTAATGTAAAAGTAATTCCGAAGAGCATAAAAGTGAGGAAATTAGCACATGACCTTTCCGAAGACTATATATATCGCAGAACATTTGATTCGCGTCATTGTGATATGCTTTCAACTAAACTGAAAAAGTACGGTATCCGTGGAATTCACTACAAACTTACAGTCATATCACATATGGGGCTCTGCTTTTTTATGTGTTCCGCTGAAACTTGCTCTGTATTGGGGCGTTTTCGCCATCGCTCTAGTTTAGACTCCCTATACATATAGCTCTAATAAATGACGCTTATCGGTGGTATGTGTTACATATGGTATAGTGAGATATAGTTCAGGAGCCGGCGGTCTCAATTTATATTTTCGCCACCTTGTAGAGTGACAAGCACAGAGATGTTCAATTATAACGAGCCATTCTTGCGCAATTGGCGTTACTTTCTGCTTATTACATCAAGATCACTATACTGGAGCGCCCACGACAATCCACATAAGTCCGCAAACTAGCGAAACACCACATCAGAATAAGTTATTGCCGACCTATTGGTGACGAAACGCTTTAGAAGGTAAGATAATAAAAACATGCTCGCTCCGTATATGCTTTAAAAGTTATGCAATGCTGTATCTCTTATGAAAGTGCTAGAGACAAAGGCTGCACAACCAATAACTGCATAACTGCGCACATACATACGTGAGTGCACCAATGGACGCGCGAAGTTCATATAGAAAAGTGAACTCCCATAAGCGAACTCTTGATTGAAATATTGTTCTGTTTCGTTTTGCTCAAATTATTTTTTGGTTGAGATTTGCCAAACAAAAATGGTGTAGTCGAGGTGCTCTTTAATTCAATCTCTCCGCGACAACTCAAGTATAACAGAGCTGAACAGGAGCGTGAACTTAGCTCCGGCGCGTTATAGCGGTACGCCTGAACCGCCGTTCGAGAAGGAATGAGTCCTGCAGAAGGAAGAGATGGCGCTTCTTACTGTTGCAGTTTCCGCGGTGGTCAATGGCGATCGGCTTTCCGGCGAGGCAGGCGGCCCTGTGCAGCTCGCAGTGGTTGATGTAGTAGTTGCCGTCCGAGCCGCACACAGGTTTGCGCCTCTTCTTGCACGATTTCTGGCAGACGCAGCTTGCCTCGCCCGCATCGTTCAGCTCGCACTGGCGGCCCCGACCGCACACCATGGTCTCGCACAAATCTGCACATAACATGAAAACAAAGTCCGGAGTAAACGGAGGTGTTTATTTGGCAGAAAACATTAAAGTCGAACCGCGACATAACGAGGTAATACTTGTAGCAATAAAGTTCGTTATATCGTGGATTTCGTTATGTCGGAATGTCTATAGCTCAGCAGTAAAGACAAATGCGATGGTTTTTTTTCTACGATAGTCCTGCGTCGCAAAAGAAAATCATAAAGCAATGCAAAAGCCCATGAGCAACGCGTAAATGTTAATTTTGTGCTCTCCATAGCGTACTACGCTCTCGCGTGAGGGTACGCATGCTGTACCGTATTACACTCTAACCATACATACATGCACGTTACCCTTGGGCGTGTATGCGCAGCGGGGTTTTCCTGTCCCCGCATCGCTCCTGACCAAGCATGGGTGCGGCACATATTTCGTTGAGCGAAAATGGTGGCTGTCATGCTGCTTTCGTTCTTACAGGCGTTTTTGCAGGTGTTGTCACCAATTAAAGGCGGGAAGTACGCGCTGCAACAGATGATTTGGTGTTTGATATTTTTATTTTCATTTACACCCACACACGCGCGCGCGCGCGCACGCACACACACACAGTACAGATGAAGGTAATATCGCTTTCCAATGGGCGAGCAGGAGCACTTCCTAACTGCGCTCAAAGTGCTCTCGCGAGTTGCGGCGCCTTCCAGTGGTCGGGCAGGAGCGGGGGCGCTGTGTTTCATTGCTCCAGGAGGAGCACTTTTTCGGCGCCGAGAGCAGTTCCTGGTGCTCCGCCGCCAGCGGCGGAGTAGAGAGCGCGGAGGAAGTCACATGACCTTTCTCACGTCACTTCTGGTTTTATGCTCCGCGAGCGCGGGAAAAGTTTGGTCACATGACGCCTGACATCACGCGCGCCCTCTATTTGCTCTGCTCTCGGAGCAGCGTGATTGTTCCATTCGGGAGACGAGAGAACACGTCCCCGCTGCCCCCGTGTGCTACTCTGGCTGCTCGTTCCCCTTGCTCCTGCTCGCCCAATGCAAACCCGCTTTGGTAGAATTGAAGGCGCTTATCAAGATGGAATGTCGGAGACAAGCCGCACACGCGCGGTTGTCGGGGGTTGTGATAAAATATGAAGCACTATGGTTTTATGGTTGCTGAAACGTTTCATGCGAAAGGGCATTTACAGGTAGCTTCCACTTCGACCAACTTTGTTTAGTTTTACTGCTCGCAAAGGCCGGTCTACATGCTCAAAATAGCCGAAAGCATCGCAAAATCAACATCGTGTGACGAAATTACATTGGTAAATAGCGAGAAATGTACGTTGTTTTCCATGCAAGATTGGGGGATTTCGCGAAATCGCGGTTCGTTATATCGAGGTTTGACGAAAAATCCGGCGTATTTCAGCGAAGGATCGCACCAATAGTAATGCGACCAAGTTATGAAGAAATCATATGATTGCATGTGATGACGTCATGATGTAGTCACCGCATGGCATCATGCGACGACGTTATAGTGATTTCATTTGCTGATGTCACGTGATTCAACGTGGAAATACTACAGGTGTCGATGCAGTTGTTACAACCAGGCACACCGTACTTTCTCATTAAGCGCACATAAGGCAGCTAAGTGCTTCTGTGATATTCCTGCGCTGCCAAAGCTTCGTGGTCCGAAGTAACCTGCGGAAAATATAGCTGAATGGTGTGAAAGACAAACGCCTGGAGCTTCGAGTGCTGTTTATTTTTCATAACTCTACTCTCTATGGTCCAAACTAATTCGCCACCTCTTTGAAGCTCATTTAACCACGAAAAGTTTGAAATCATTACAATTCGTGACGCCGAGAGCTCCATCCCTGGACTTGAATCCGGTGTATGCAATATCTTAACAATTATTTATTTTTAGCATACTCGAGTGATTCAACCGCTAACTTGTCGTGACATCTCATCTTTAGATTTTCCCATGGAAGACACTTTTATAGACAACAGGCACATTGTAAATGTATTTTATGGTTAACCCGTCATAAATCAAATCAAATCAAATAAAAAAGTTTTATTTGGCATATACCTCAAGCAGATATATGCCAACAATATCAATGCAAAAGCGTTACAAAATTCAAAGCGTCCGCTTAGTTTTGTTCCCGCTCTCATGCGGCAGCTTAACGTCAAAAGGAGAACTATCGATCTTTGTCCGGCGCTTGATCTGAGTTATGCTAAATGTCCTGAATTCTCCAAGTGCTACTTTCCTGTCGTCTATGAACTGCTTCCACACTAATCATCATGGTTTCTACCACTACGGGGAACCACAACTGGCCCTTTTTCTCCGTGATCTGTCTTTTTCTCAATCCTGACGTTCCATCTCACCGCGCTTTCCTCGATTTTTGAGCAGAACGTGCCATGGCCACCTGTTTCTAGAATTCCTCAGAGTTAAACTTCACCGACATACTTGATTTATTTTGGATACGATAGTTTCCCATAAAACGTTGAGAGGGGTCACTGGCTAACTCCCTTTTCACACCCTGTCTCACGTGTACAATTTAGGTTGACTCAAGGCTACTGTACCTATCCAATTCTTCCCCTCATCTGTATAATCGACCTTCCCCGCGATATTTCCCTCATCAGTCTCTCTGCAGACGATCGTGTCAGCTACGTGCCCATCACTACACCTTCCGAGTCTCCTTTCCTTCAGCGTCATGACCTCTTGCTAATAGAGCGACGGTGCACACATCACTCATACTTTTTGCGCAACAGCAGAACTGCTCAAGTATCGATCAGCGAACGTAACAACACTACTTCCACTTACTTCATTCAAAATGCGGCTGTTGCCCTTAGTGGTGTTAAATACTTTAGCACTCGCGCACATCGTATTCTGTCCTGGTGCCATCACATCAATCACGTTGCTAATTCCGCTAATAGTACTATATATATATATATATATATATATATATATAGAGGTATGTGTGCGTGCGTTTCATACGTCGCACTACTGCATTTGAACCGCTCCCCTGGCAATCATCGTTTACGTTTCGCCATTAAGGCCCAACAATGAATATGCCAGCTCCATATTTGTCCCTGATCAATCGAATATAACCGAAGCTCTCCAGTAAATTCATAAACCTTACCATGCATTTCTTTTTTTCTTTTCTTTTTTTCGCCTCTAACTTGTCTCACACATCCATCTTTTCGTTATTTATTCACCACATCGCAAGACGTCCGCAAGTTCGTCTTCGTAGAATTCTTCGCCGATGTCCTTACCTTAGCATTTACGATTCGATTTTCCAAAATAGCGTATATTCCCACCTCCGACTGCTGGCATCCCTAATAACGGCCGCCATTAATGGCAGAATGCAGTTTATACTCCACGTGCCAATAACACCACTTTGCAGTCTTCATGTTACATGCATTGCTCAAGGTTGGAATGCTCCTCCAGTCTCCGCCGCCTCCTCGAACTAAATTCCCACCGAACCCCTTTCACTTCTGTCAAGGGTCTATTCCATTGCTAGAGTCAACCCTTATAGGTTATTTTTGTTAGTTCTTCTTTTGTCCCAGTCTACTTTTCGTTTAAGGCCCGCCCCGCCACGGTGGTCTAGTGGCTAAGGTACTCGGCTGCTGATCCGAGGGTCGCGGGATCGAATCCCGGCCGCGGCGGCTGCATTTCGATGGAGGCGAAATGTTGAGGCCCGTGTGCTGTGCCATGTGAGTGCACGTTAAAGAACCCCAGGTGGTCAAAATTTCCGGAGACCTCCACTACGGCGTCTCTCATAATCAGAACTGGTTTTGGGACGTAAAACCCCAGGAAACAACGTTTAAGGCCGCTGGCAGAGACCTTCGAGGTATTACTAACTAACTAACTAACTAACAGAATAAATAAATAAATAAATAAATAAATATAGGTCATAATGACAATCATCAAGGTCAGTATCAGGCCTACCGTGCTTATTCTCAAGAAGCCGCTGTTTCATACCGCATTCCTTTTCCACCTGAACTTCCAAACATGCACGCACGCACGAGCGCACGCACCGAAGAAAACTAGCCAGGTTCCTACGGGCACGGCTGCAAGTACGCGCACAAATCAAAGACAGTCACTGCGCAGACGCTGGCGCAGCCGCGTAATTGACAATCAATAGGCGGCCGTCGGACCACTCGTCGGTTCATTCAAGCAGCTCGAGACAAACCCCTCTATGACCGTATTCTTAATGAGCAGCCCGCTGCTTCCTGGCTGAGCATCGTCCAGTGCCGGCGGCGGCGGCGGCAGCCACACTATCGGTCGGCACCACTTTTTTTTTTCTCTCTTCCAGGGATGATAGTTCACAAATTTGGCGCCATGCGAGGATGACCGTGTGTTTGCGGTTCTACTCAGTGTGTTTAATTATCTGCCCGTCACCGGTACTGGGGACCGAGGACGGAGATGGAGGAGGCTCGGGACGGCCGCCGAGCCCTGCCCGTATCCGGTCCGTGCGCCGGAATATTTCATCGACCAAACACAGCGGTGTTGGCGAGGCGCGATAAGTTTGATCGTTAAGCCTCCGGGGCAGTCGTCGTTTTCGCGAACGCTCGCGCTGCCGCACGTTAGACGATCCGCGCGGATGGCGCTCGGTCCTCAGGGTGGCCCCGCATATTAAACACACACACACACACACACACACACACACACACACACACACACACACACACACACACACACACACACACACACACACACACACACACACACACACACACATATATATATATATATATATATATATATATATATATATATATATATATATATATATATATAATATCACGGAAATGCTTCAAACAAATACTACAAGTTTGCTATAGGTAGGGGCCCTGAATAAACGGGATATGAAAGTACAACTGCTCGGGCGCCTGCTTGGAGCATATATAGTGGATCCGCCTTCTTTATGAACGTCGGAATCGATAAACGTTCCGGGTCCAACGGGGTACGGTTTATCGGCAGGTGCAGGCGGATGAAGCGGACATCGTCGTATATTTCGGCCGTTCCTGAAATTGAATTAAACTCGTAATTCTTTAACGGTACGCAAACTCGCGCTTTATTTTTCTATTCCGTTCGGCTTCGGGTCTTCCGGCATTTCCATGTTTTGGCCATTCATTGTATCGACGCATTCCACCGTGCTGCACTTAACGATGGCACAGAAAAAAAAAATCTAAACGTAAGTAGCAACTTTTGAGCTATAGCTCATTGGTGCGGGGCATATTTGAAGGTACGGTGCTCAGAAAACAAATAGCTGGTGCATATGGACAGGCAGCGCAACGGAGAAGAGCATGCAGATCCTTGGCTTCCTTGATTAATGATCGGCGGCGCGGAAGGCGCTCTTCTCTGGTCATCGTGCGTATTGTCTTTGACGGAACTCGAAGCCTGGTACACCCGGCCAACAACAACGTCACGTATACAGTATGCCACTTTGGCTGTTGTCACTGAAACGCACCGGCAACTTACGTTCTATGCGGGCATAACTTTTCCCCACGCGCGGATCCAGGTTTCCTTAAGCGGCGCTTGAGTTCGAGCGGGTAATTCACACGATGGTTGGACAAGTACTCAGCGTTAGTAACACTAGCAATAAACCTTGTGTGCTGGCGAGAGTTATGACGACACGGTAGCAGCCTTGGGCAAGGAAGCACTTCACTCGTTTGTCACTCATGCTTGCACGAGAAAAAAGTCATGATGGTGGCTGGTCAACTACAAAGGTCCCCCTGCCCTCCCATCGCTTTCCGCCAGCTATATAGATCCGCACATTCTCCTCACACTATGCGCCCGCTCTATAAATTCCGCTTGTCTTCATCAAAATGGTGAAAATATCGTTGAAGGCGGAGAAAAACGTGGAATCTCGTTAGAGCCAACGTTTTGACATTGGACACGTCGTTGTCCGGACAACATTCGCTCTCGCGATATTTCTTGTTTTTCAGCGGTTTCATCGTTTCAGCGATACTTTCATCATTTGGAGACTGCCTCTTCTCCTAAACTTCTGCTGTTTGGATTTCTTTCCATCGAGACAGTTGTGCAGTCTTCTTTATTTTTTTCTTCTTTTACGGCATGGGTGGTGGCCGTGCTTCAATAACGATTATGCCGGTTCCATCGTCTAATAAAACTATTACACTAGCGATTGAGTGTTCTAACTTGCAAACTCTTATGCGTATACTGTTAAAAGAAGAAAGAGAATGTTAGGTCGCTCTTTTTTTTTTTCATTTTATTTTAGCGCGAACTTCTAGCACTGATATTATACCTCTGCTATTCCCAGTCACTCTCGAATAGCCCCAAGTGTATATACTTATTCTGCATAGCCCTCCACGGTTGAAGGGCACCGGAACTTAAAAGAAAATTTTCATTAGTTGAGCTCGCACGTCACGTGGTGCTGCAAATTGACCGACCAGGTGTAAGCGCGCGCGTTTCTAATCTAGCGGCGGCTCTTCCCTTTGTTCTTTCTTTGTAAAGAAGAAAGACTAAAGACAGAAAGACAAAAAAAAACAAAATTTGTTGCCAGTGCTGGGGTTCGAACCACGGCCCCAACTTTATGTATGCGTGTCATAAGAGCTAGACTACACGCCCATGCTTTCAAGATGCGAGCCCTGGTTATAGCCCAAACAAGACAAAAAAAAAAAAGGAAACGAAAGTCCCACGCACTTAAACACTGACAGTCAAGCAGCCTTGGTGATCTGAGAGGCTAACAAGGTCACGAGGCAAACGAGACCCTTGGTTAATGCGGTGTAGTGAAGCGTAATCCTATACTTTCGCCGCTTCCTCCTTTTCGTAGGAATAACGGTAAACATAAGCAAGTGCAGATTAAAGGTGTAATACGCGAAAAAACGAGGAAGCACATCTAATTAAAGCCTGAGATGGCGAGTGCGTTGTTACACCTTCATTACTGTCGGCATTAGAGACGGGGAGTGGGGAGATGAACACTTCTTGAGCAACTTCCTGGCCTCCTAGTGTTGCCTAACGGTGCTGCATGTACATTCCTCGGGTTACAAATTAGATAGGGCTGTTTCCAGTTGCCACCGCACTTTAGTAGAACGAGGATACAAACACACGGGGCCTTAAATGAGCATAAACCATCACCGACAAAGCAAGGTATTGGCTATTATAGGCTAGTTGGTTCTTCATTGTCTTTACACTGCGCTAAAGTTACCTGGAACTTATGACTTCCTTGGCCTCTATGCTTTCCTTGGCCTCTTTGTCATCGTCACGAGGTCGTGTCCAACTATTAAAAGGGAGTCCTCGTCCCTTCTCCTTCGTTGGGCACATATGTGTTAAGGGGCACGTACTTGCGCTTGTGGTATCGGCCTCGTTAAGTATGTCCTCCCTGACATATCTGTGCCTGGTAACTTTAGCGCAGTGTAAAGGCAATGAACTATCACGCTATTTCTTTCTTTCTTTCTTTCTTTCTTTCTTTCTTTCTTTCTTTCTTTCTTTCTTTCTTTCTTTCTTTCTTTCTTTCTTTCTTTCTTTCTTTCTTTCTTTCTTTCTTTCTTTCCCCTCTTTGTGACAGCGGACATCGGGGACATCGAGGACGGCGCGCATGGAGGTCCCCTGATCAGCTCTGCTGTTAAAGCAATCTACAGCTGACAATGATTCAACTCATGAAGTTGACGAGTCACTCATGAGTCGCTAAACAGAAATGGATTGCGTGATTCTTTATAACGACCTTTCGGTATATTACATTCAAGTGTAAAATGTCATTTCTTTTTGTGCATACGTGCGATGTGCATACACAACACAGGACTTGCAGCACACATTTAACAAAATACACCATATACTATGCCTTAAGGGCAAGCCCATTTCGCCATAAAAAAATTTAAAAAATACGTGCGATGTGTAATGCTTGTTTGTGTATGAAGCCTTTCATGAAAGTGTTGTGTATAAATCCTCCTGTGTATATGTGATGTGAGTGCTACTGCCATGTAAGGGACCCTGGGCCTCCGTCAAGCTGCTGCGACAGCTTTTTGTCCAGGTGCCCCTCCAGTTTCCTTTTGTTTCTGGTAAATAAAATTGATTGATTGATTGATTGATTGATTGATTGATTGATTGATTGATTGATTGATTGATAACGGTAAAGGTATTGCATAAAAATATTTAGAAAGCAATTGTGACTGAACGACAACCAGATACGCGCGTAGAAAAAGTGCAGAATCAGAATAATAAGGAGTGGGAGGAAGGTTAACCACACGCAATTCCGGTTTGTTACCTTAAATGTGGAGGAAAATGTAGCGACCGATATTTCACAACATATTCTATGGATCCGCGTAAAACCTTGTCAGCCGTAAATCTTACAGCTACGAGGAAAGAGGGCACGTGCCAGCATCTGCGATAGTTAGCGTTTTTGCATTACCGAAAGCCTTTTTTCATGCTCACGTTTTTGAGTGTACGCGTGCCTACGTGTATCTAGATATGTTTATAAAAATTCAAAAGAAAGTGAAAGATTCTACAGTGGGGATAACGAAGGGTGGAGTTGATCAAGGGCTCATTTCTTTGTTAGACTCAACCTGATGAATCCAATGTTTGCTGTTAATAATTTGCGATTACTAAGAGAACCAGCGCTTCACTGCTCTCATTGTTCTAGTTATGCTCACTGGTACTCTTGCCTGGTGGTGGCCTTCGCCCTCATCAAGCTCTATTAGCACGGTTTTTCTCCCAGGGCGGCCCTGAACACACTGCTTTGCGCATCTTTAAAATAAAATCTTGGTTTCAAGTAACTTCATGCATTTAAAATAACACTTTAAATAACAAGTGGTGCAGGTGCCAAAAACTTGATTCAGGTTGACGAAAATCCTAAACAAAGTAAGAGATACAACTGTATACGTTGGTTCTGTCACAGTCTTCATATGGGTTCGGTCACACGCATAAATGGTCGCAAAGAGTGCTGTCATTTAAACTGCCGCGCCCATTTTCGTACAAGCAGAGCACAGCTAGAAGGTGATCGCAGTAGCCGGATGCATGTGGTAAGATTAACAAGAAACTTTTCATTCGTTTCCCACCTTTCTGTCCTTCTCCCTTCTTATGCTACTCATATATTCAGCTTGAGCCTTCGCATGCATGAAAAAAATAAAAATAAATATAAAAGCCAGCTGGCTATCAGCTCTTTGCAAAATCTTGAGTTGCCATCCACTGATAACCTGGTTAGTTTAGTAGATGGATTGTCACAGCATGATGGTGTTTTGGGGATTTAATTAGTGGTGCAGGAGACGCGCATTGTAACTTTGCTTGCATTTCTTTAATTACATTTGCAACTTGTCCAGTTGTCATAGGCTGTGCATGCACGCACGCACCCCGCCCCACATGCACACACATACACACCACATTTGCTACAGCCTGCGCACTACTGCAGTGCAAGTCGTTTGAATATTCTGCATCGTACAATCCATGCAAGCAGACTTGAACGTCACTATAAAAGTTCGACGGAGAAGGTAACTTCGTATAATCGCTTCCAAAGATGCCCACGTGAAGGAACGGAACTGAACTTTATTTGGTACGGAGAAGAGCGAGTCCCCCTAAGGGGGCTCGTCCGCGGGCCGCGTCCACGACGGGACCGGGAGGCGGAACTCGGCGGCCAGGTCGTGGGCTCTCTGCACAGCCCGAAGTTGGTCGTCCTCTTGTGGACTGGTGAGGAGAGCGGTCCATTCTTCTCCCGTGGCTGGAGACCCTGCAGCCGCGCGCAGCATGGGGCATTGCCACAGCATATGCTGCAAATTGCATCTCGGGAGCCCACATCGAAGGCAACCCGGCTTTATTTCACTAATGCATCGTGAATAAGAGATAGGCGAAGGGTAAGCGCCTGTTTGTAACAGTCGAAAAGTGAGAGTTTGCGGTCTCGTTAGATGAGGGTGAGGTAGAGGAAACTTTCTGCGCTCAAGGCGGTAGTGCTGACAAATTTCGTTGTACGTTAGGAGCGGGTCCGGCCGCCATGGCTCGCCCTTGGGCCTCGGGCCGCCCTCATTCCTGGCGCGGCGAGTAAGGTCTCGTGCCTGGGAGTGAGCTAGCTCGTTGACGTTAGGGACGAAGGGTGAGCATCTTGGCCCACGTGGCCGGGAAACTAGATCAAGTGTTTAGTATCGGCCCACGCTGCACGCGAGAGCACGCGGGCGGCCTCTTTACAAACGGAGCCGGCGCGAAAGGCCTGAGCTGCGGCTTTGGAGTCTGTGTAGACTGTTGTGCGATCCGTAGTCGCCAGAGCTAATGCTATCGCTACCTGTTCTGCGCGGTCTGCATCCGTGTTGGGGAGTGCTACAGAAGTCAGGTGTTCGCCTTGCAGCGACGTAACGGCTGCGACGAAGTGCTTGAAGTTGACGTATTGAGCGGCGTCTACGAAAGCTACCGAATCGGGCATTGCAGCAGCCGTCTTGAGGAGGGCGGCTGCTCTAGCCTTACGTCGGCCGGGGTTGTATTGCGGGTGCATATTACGTGGGAGTGGGGGGAACGATGAGACGTTCTCGAAGCTCTGACGGCAGCGTGCACTCTCTTTGGTTGATAATTGGACAGCTTATTTTGAGGTAGGCCAGGAGTTGCCGTCCCGCCTCAGTCGAAGAGAGTCGAGCTATCTGGGCTAGCTTCTGGGCCTCGACAATCTCATTAAAAGTGTTATGAAGGCCTAGTGCCAAAAGTTTCTTTGTGTTGGTTTGAACGGGGAGCCCAAGTACCTATACTCTTTCGAATGATCAGATTAAGCTTGTTCTCATCTCCTTTGGTCCAGGGATGAGCTACAGCTACGTAATTGATATGGCTCATGAGAAAAGCGTGGAAGAGGCGCCGTAGATTTTCTTCCGATACACAAGCAGAAATTTAATAAGGCACACTGATTTGAGTCGCACACGCGTCGACAGACATTGCTTCAGTTATATTGCCGTATAGTCTCAAATCTTCAAGCCGCACTGGTGCCTGCAGAACTCACAAAATTTTTCTTTAAAGGTTTACCATACCTTCAGCTGTGCAGACATCGCTGTCGTGAACAGTTACAGCGAGTATATCGTCACAGAGGCTCAGAACACAAATAACTCCCAATTTGAGCGTATTAAAGGGACCCTGAAACGGTTTTGACGATTTTGTGCAAACATGGTCATCCGGTAGAGCGGGTCATTAGGACCCTTACAGGACAGATTTCAGCGCTGTGCGTAAAGTGTGTAATTTACAATAAGGTTTTGAACACGCGTATCGCAAAAGGTCGCAGCGGCTCGCCAAAATGCGTTTTCAAACGCCCCCGCCAATCGAACTACGAATGGGAGGTCGCTGATTGGCCCCGAACCATCACGTGCACGTAATTTTCAAAACCTAGCTGCGAACAACGTGCTTCTACAACGTACTCCTTCGTTTCAGCCAACGGTACTGTCGCGGCATCTGGCGGCGTACACACGAGTCGCCGGCGCTCTATTACAGAGGATAGCACTGCCGAGGCGGGCGACCTCAGTGAGGATATCGGGGCGCTATGTCGCTACGGAAGGCAAGGCAGAGCGACTGACGCAGGAGGTGCTGTCGTCGCTAGCGCGCACTCCGCAGCAGATCGAGTTGAGGAGGAACAGCAGTGGTAAGGAGGAAGGCGATAGAAATAAGCCCATAGCTGCCTTAGCGCATGGTGCTTCGCTTTATTTATGGCGTGAATGATTTCACAATTGTGTTGCCTAATCAGTGACGCAATGTCAAAAAAACATTTCAGGGACCCTTTAAGTGTCCGAAACCCTTCGAGGCTTCAAGGAAATCTTTCCATAGAAGCCAAAATCGTTGATTTGTAGTTTTTAAACCTGTGAGGCAAACGACGGAAGCTCTCGTAGTGAGTATGGAAAAAGGAATGAAAGAAAAGAATTGATCCCTTTGAGCCACCTAGCATTCACGTCTCAATGGCTCGTCTTGAAAAGTAAATTGGATGCCAATCTCGTTGCGCTGGGGCTTATTTTCTTTCGAAAGAATGAAAGCCCTGGTAGACGGCTCGAGTCGCAGGTAAGGAAAAAAAAATTGCAGTTCACCTGTAACGCCAAGTAGAGCTACGGTAGCTGACGGGATGTCAAGCGCAGAGAAGCCTTACACCGTTCTCTGCATTATCAGATGGAGTGCACATTCGCGAATACGTGGAACCAATATCTTTTCAAGGAGGAGGAGAAAACGTTATACAGTGACGACTTACATATAAAGTCCGAGTCTTTGTTCGTGTAGGTGACGATTATCGGTGGTACAAAAGTGCAAGCGGACTTTTCATTATGTTGCCTTGCAGGTCTTACGCGGAGCTCACTTTATAGCAATCGTGGTGGGTTACCTTGTCAGTGTGATGTTCCGAGAATAAGTTGCCTTAGTCGTATTTCATGTTCCCATTATTCAGTAAGACAATGTCCTACCTAGCCCCTGATTACAGGTCATTTGTAGAGACAAAGGTACATAAACCATGGCCTCGCATACCGCACTCTTGCGAAGCCACGTGATCATTGCTAGTTCCTTAACTTGATTGGCTTCAGCGATTGACTGTAGGCTTAATGTGTGGCCGCACTTGTTTCGAACTGAGATCGCCAACCTTCTTTGCATCCCTTGAGGCCCCTCTTTGCGTATAGAGTAAGAAACCGGACGCACGCCCGTTCGTCCTGCCTACCATTTATTCTTTGCAGCCTCCTCTTCAGGCTCCACGAGTTTCTCAAAAAAGGTTCCAGCAGAGTGTCTCAACGGTGATGCTGAAGCTGTGATGTACTTACTGTCTCAAGCGAAATTACTCATGGGACACCTAAGAGATTGGAGTGAAAGCTTTATTTATTCTATGCATTTCAACGGCCGTTATATCGGACAATTCCTTTAGTTTCTTTGTGACAAGCTATGCATAGCGTAACCATAGCGGCCACGTTGTTCGTATAGCGACGAAGCAACGTTTTTCTGCCTTGAACTCCGTCTGGACACTGTAGCACTTAAAAATATCTGATTCAGTGCTGGTTGTCCAGTTTGTGAAGATGGTTCGAGAGAGTTTCTCTAGCCATACTGTAACATCAGCGGCTATAGCGCATATATTATATGGCGTACTGGAATGGGGCACCATGTCGTCCGCGCACCAAACTACGGAGAACGGACAAAAAGGACGGCGGCATACACAGAGCGATAAGCAGAATGAAGAAAGACTCCCCCCACAGCCTCGCAAGCTGTCAATACGAGAATGGAGGGGGCACAGCTAAAAGGAAAAACGATGTTGATAAAGTGAACTTAAAGGCTGTTTGTTATATTTTTTATTGTTTTCCGATGATGTCAAACACTTTTGCTTAGGTGTTGGACATTTGTGAACAAACTTTCCGCTGCTTCAATCGCCTGCACTGCCACACAGCGAAGTCAGAGCAGCCATGTGGACCGAATATCGAAGCAGGACCGTTCGCACGTGTGAGTATCGATGGCCTGTACTGGTCCTGTCCGCGCGTAGAAAGTGCCATTTCGAGCGACTTTATTTTAAAGGAACGTTTTTGCACACGTTTTTGCACACCGCGCTGCGGTAACGCCTGCTGCAGTTGACGACCGCGAGGTGAGTTCTCGTTTTTGTTTCCCTCGGTGTGCTGCTTAGTTAAACTAAGGGCACGTCGACCACTGTAGTTGCACGATGAAACTCAGGCGCCTTAACATAAACTTAAGACGGGTTCGGGGCGCTTTTGAAGGAACCCTGCAACATACAACCTCTTTCCGAACTCATGTTGTGAGTTCGTGGTAGTACCGTTACAACAAACGGACTGAGCGTTGAAAATGCGATGGGCGTTTAGTGCGATAGAGTGATTAAAAGATGGCTCGTCGCCGCTTTCAAAACTCCTGCACAAAGCCAACTATAGTAGAAGCGACAAAATAAGTAGCCTAAACCCTGAAAAATCTCGCTTCTGCAAGATATAAAAACCAGTTTCTCATTGGAGAATTTGTCTGGGGTTTATGTAGAAAGTTTTAACTATCCAGCAGTGGCTCATGGTAGTTTCTGTATGCCTGGCGCACCATCGTGGATGCCGGAGCAGGATATTGTATTAAGGAGGCGCCACATGTTAGTCACCGTGGGTTTTAAGTGCCAACAAATTAGGTCGAATAATGGAGTAATTCTCGAGAAGTTATCAGGAGATGATCCCCATCATGTCATGACAGTGCAAGTGGCACTGTTTGTGATGCGGTAGTTGCGCAACGCGATGTTCGTAAAAGGAAAGTTTGCTTGTTTGTAATGGCATCCCGTTCAATACTTACGCCCCTTCGCGAATTCTCGCAACTGTTGCACGCCATTGTAATATAAAAGACACGTGCTTGTGATTTACATCTTACAGTTGACATGGGCCGAAGGAGCTTTATGCAGCAACTCGAGCTGTTTGCATTCTCGTTACTGTAAGAGAATACTGCTTGTATTGATAATATATCGACTGTGTGTGTGTTTGATTTTGCATTTTTACAGTGTTTGAAATAAACATCTTTTCAGTTCATATGGCGCCTGGCGTCTATCTTGTGGATTTGGACGTTGCTTATTAGACTGGTTTATTTCTGGTGTTTCACGTCCCAAAAGTTGCTTAGGAAACTATTTCTATGACGGCAAGAATGAAACACACAGAATACGTGGGCAAATAATTTTAAGCAGAAAAAAAGGCAGCACGTTTAGAATCAAGAGTGCGCGCGCCTGGAACCGAAAGTTGTTTGGCGCAATTCGTAAAAAGCACCAGATGACTCTGATAGCATGTATGAAGCAGCCTGATGGCTTCGAATAGTTCATTAGGTCTATAATGGACATATGATAACTGGATATCTGCTTTCCAATCCAAGAATATTGACCATGACTTTAATGATCCATGAAAAATGCAGAGCGTCGCAGATTGTTGCCAATTGTACATCCACCGAAGACGTCTGGTGAATTGTCTCGAATCGGATGATGACAAATTTTGCGGCAACTGCCACTTCATGTAATAATTTAAGAACTAACACAATTCACCTCTCCGTCTCTCATAATCATATCGTGATCTTGAGACGCAAATCCCTAGAAATTATTACTGTTACGTTCACCTTCTAAATGCGGGTGAATTCATCATGCTTTTCGTGCGGAAACAAATATACAGCCTTTTTGAGGAGGAAATGTGAGCTTTCGGACTTGTAGGGTAAGTAATCGCGCACCTAACGACAATACTTTATTTTGTGTAGCTAATTTAAGCTTCACTGTAAAACAGTTTTTATGTAGCGCAAGTTTTTCGCTTTTCAAATGTGCCGAACTCTGCAGACTTTTGCAGACGTATAAACTGTGCAAATGAGGCTGTTGAGAGCACTTTTGCCCTTAAGGCACGCTAGCTGTACTATCGGTTTTCCCGCGCGCCGTTATTTGTAAGTGCTAAGGCGATGCGCTAAAATAGAACCCCACTTGACACATCATAGAGACTGCATTGTTGTATTTCCTTGAAAGTACTGATATTTGCGTCTACATTTGGCCATAACACTGGTGGAAATATTCAGCGAAAGGTAATTATTGCGCAAAGGGGATAGATAAATATAATTATGACTCGAAGTTGGTGAAACATGCCATATTTTTTCACTGGTTCATCATATGTACGGAAAGCCGGTGACTTGATACTTCGTAAACTATATTTTCGCCTGCTACGCTTTGACTAACATTCACCATGCAAAAAAGTTCGCCACACACACACACACACACACACACACACACACACACACACACACACACACTTGAGTTGGTGGAACAATGCCGTATCCTTACTCCTTATCCATACTTAAAAAGGAAATGTTACGCATAAGTTCAAATTAATTCCAGGTTCTGTTCTTCCTCGACTGCGTGAGCTGTTTTAAGATCGCTATACGGTGGTGAAAAATACTTAGTCATCCCTCTAAAACAACCAGATAAACTAGAGTCGACTCGGAACAACGCTCGTGAACAGCTTCTATACGGAGCATACAAGAGTCTCGCGAAACGCCAGTCCTTTGACGTGGACGTGGGAGAGATGTGGGGATAGAGGAGAGCTGAAAGTGGGATGACAGGAAGCCGGTTGTCCGTCCAAAGAACACGGCACCATACTTTGGGGACTAGCCCGTCGGCTGCGACAGAGTCCCGCGGACAGAAAGAGGCGCGATGCGCGGGCACGGCCCGCGTATACACCGGCCGCCGAGCACTGCCGGCGCAACCTGGCCGCAGGGCCGTGCGCTGGCGCATTTGGGAAGCAGAAGCGGTCGCTCATTACGTGGAATTAGGCGCGGGCGCTCGGACCCCGGGGCTGGAAAGGAGGAAAGGATGGCCGTTAATCTTTCAGCGACGGCGGCGGCGGTGAGTCGTCTTTGCCGAGGAGAGCTCGTCGCTGACCGAGAGGAGGAGGCGGCGAGGGTGCCTTGGGCAGAAGGGCTCCCGCTTGAGAAGGGACAAGCACCAAGTCGAAACGGAACGGAACACGTCTTGGGAGGAGAAGAAAGAAATGAAGAAAACGCCAGCACGTTGCTGTGGAAGCGGATCGCCGTGTCGCATCCACTTTGTGTACGTCTCCGAGTCGGAGGCAAAAGGCGCTGCAGGCGTAGCCTGGGCAGCAGCCGAATCCTCGATAGGGGTGATATTGATGACGCCGGACCGCTGGTATACGCGCTACTTCTGTCCGTGTGTGACGGCTGTCTGTGTCCGAGTGCACCCACAAAATAGCCTCCGCGTCTTCGTGTTTGCTATTTCGGCTTTTTTTTTTTCTGCTTCCTCGTCTCTCTGCACATCTGTTTTTTCTTTCTCCTTAATCTGGTCTTCCTTGCTTCAGTACGCATATCGGGTGCTTGTTTTCTTCCCAGAGAAAGACAAACACACCGCATCACCCTGTTTATACGGCGGCGCTCAAGTATATACGTATACGTACCGCAAAAAGTGCGGTTCTTCAACAAAACCCTCCCGCTGATAGAGAGCGGAAAAACGATGGGCAGCATTTGTCGTCGTCCACTGTGTATGTTCGGTGCTCGACGTTGTTTGCTTTTGCTACACTTTCCTGTATAAGCACGCGAAGCAGAGTAGCGTGTTCTCCGAGCGTAGGCGAACTGTTGTTCCACCCACATGATCCATAACCAAACGCAGGACAAGAACGTGGAACTCCACTACACGAAGGGGGAAGTGGGTGACTGCAGCGGGCTCGTGTCTTCGAATACGATGGATTGGTTGCTTTATTTGATCTCCTTCTCTCGCCAGTAAATAAATAGAACGCAATTCTGCGACATACACGTGGAAGGGACAAATGTGATATGATACAGCGAACGAAGCTGGGGACACGGGGCTAAATGCTCCTCTATTGAGAGAAAGTATGGACAAGCAGTGGCCACGTCTTTGTCCGCGACGGTGTTATCTTTTATGTGGTAGTGGGTAGAGGATACACTCCTGATAGCCTAAACTACTTGTCCGCCGGAGGGCTATCCGCACTTTTGTACAGAAGTTTGAAACGTACCCTGGGGAAACTGCGAGCGGCGTTTAAGACGCGTAAGCACGGCCTTACGTAGCCACCGAACAAATGTGCGAGCGATATTTGTATGGCAAGGCGTTGTATGGCAAGTAATGCTAGGTGGCACGGCGAAAAAACGTGTCTTCACGACTGAGCCGTGATAAAATTAAACAAGATATACAAACTAAAACTTATACAAGGTTGCACCCCAACGACCAGACACAATGACGAGGGCTTAGAACAGTTTTACGAGGATGTGGAAACAAGCAATGAACAAACGAAGACCAGACCATGGTCGAAACGTCGAATAAAATCACTTTTTCACCGTTAGTCGACCGTTCTGCCTTTATGATTCACCGGATTAATACGAACTTGAATTTCCGCGCATATATATATATCCAGGCTGGTATGACAACAGCAGGCTTAGTGGCTATGGTACTCGGCTGCTGATCCGAGGGTCGCGGGAGCGAATCCCGGCTGCGGCGGCTGCATTTCGATGGAGGCGAAATGTCGAGGCCCGTGTGCTGTGCGATGTCAGTGCACGTTAAAGAACCCCAGGTGGTCAAAATTTCTGGAGCCCTCCACTACGGCGTCTCTCATAATGAGAGCTGGTTTTGGGACGTTAAACCCCACATAACATAACAACAGCAGGCTCAAAAGGCCTCTGGACTCAGGCAGGCAGCCATTGGAAGTTAAACGTAGCGACTTTCAACACGCAACTGCTATCAACTGAAGCCAAACTAGCTGAACTAGTAGAAGAAATAAAAGGTATTAAGTGGGATATCATTGGACTTAGGGAGGTTAGGAAACCAGGGGAAGGATACTTATTGCTCAATGATGGGCATGTCCTCTGCTACAGAGGACTCACAGAGAAGCGTGAATATTGTGTGGGATTCCTTATCCACAAGGACATTGCAGGCAATATTGAAGAATTCTATAGCATCAATACAAGGGTAGCAGGAGCCGTGACAAAAACTAAACAAGATATACGAACTAAAACTTATACAAGGTTGCACCCCAACGACCAGCCACAATGACGAGGACCTAGAACAGTTTCACGAAGATGTGGAAACAAGCAATGAACAAAGTACGCACCCAAGATACGCTGGTTATGGGAGAATTTAACGTGGAAATAGAAAAAAAAAGAAGATTAAAAGGAGAACAGGCAGTTATGAACTACGGCGCGGGCGATAAGAATAGCAGAGGGGAGATGCAAGTGGAATTTGCAGGAAGAAATCAACTCCGTGTAATGAACACTTTCTTTAAGAAACGTAGGAACAGGAAGTGGACATGGAAAAGCACCCCCCCCCCCCCCCCCCAAAAAAAAAAGCGAAAAACGAAATAGATGTCATAATGTGCAGTGATCCAGGTATAGTACAAGACAAGGAAGTGGTTAATAAGGTCGGAATTAGTGAACACAGACTAGTAAGGGCGAATCTCAATCTAAAGCGGACAAGGACAAAGTTAATCTCACGGAAGTAGGCCAACCTCGATATCGTCAGGACAAAAACAGAAGAATTTAGAATTGCACTTCAGAACAAGTGTGAGGCTCTAGGATAGGAAGAAAATGAGGACATAGAGAAGATGAACGAAAATATTACTAGGCGGATCACCGAAGCAGCAATCGAAATAGGAGGTACAGCACTGAGAGAAGATGTGAATCTTGATGTGAAAGATAGGCAGGGTAACATCGTTAGTAACTTCAATGATATAGCCAAGGTGGCCGAGGACTTCTCTTCGGAACTCTACAGCTCGAACATGAGACACTCCACCAGGAGTGTAATAAGCGTCGATCAGGACATTGAAGTTCCATGCGACTCTGCAGACGAGGTTGGTTAGGAAAGTAATTCAAGGCATGTCCCGCGGGAAAGCAGCTGGAGAAGACGGCATAACCACCGACTTGATCAAAGACGGAGGAGACTCCGTAACTAGAAAGCTTGCGACACTGTACACAGAATGCCTCAAAGCTTCAAGTGCGCCAGTAAGCTGGAAAAATGCAAACATTCTATTATTACACCAGAAGGGAGATGTAAAAGACTTGAAGAACTACAGGCCGATCAGTCTGCTCTCAGCGCTTTACAAACATTCACAAAGGTTATCGCGAACAGAATATGGGCCACACTTGAATTTAATCAACCAAGAGAGCAAGCAGGCTTCAGAAAAGGATACTCCACCATAGGCCACCTTCATGTGATCAATCAAGTAATCGACAAATCCGCTGAATACAACAAACCTCTCTACATGGCTTTCATAGACTACGAAAAGGCTTTTGACACGGTAGAGAAAACAGCAGTTCTAGAGGCATTGCGTCGTCAAGTAATATGTCGTAGTTACGTAAATATAATGGCTCTATAGCCACCCTACTCCTGCGTAAGAAAAGCAGGAAGATCCCAATACAAAAAAGTGTCAGATAAGGAGATACAATTTCTCCAATGCTATTCACTGCATGCTTGGAAGAAATCTTCAAAAGACTAGACTGGGACGAAACAGGACTCAGGATTAACTGCGAATATTTGAGTAACTTACGCTTCGACGACGACATAGTACTCTTTAGCAATGATGACAATGAACCACAGACGATGATTGTAGGCTCAAGCCAGGAAAGCGTTAAGGTAGGATTAAAGATGAACATGCAGAAAACAAAAGTAATGCTAGGTGGCATGGCGAAAAAACGTGCCTTCACGATTGAAAACCAGACATTAGAAGTCGTACAAGAATACACATATCTAGGACAGCTACTGACAGGAGAACCTACTCATGTAAAAGAAATACACCGGAGAATAAGCATGGGATGGCGCGCATACAGGAGACATTCCCAACTCATGAACAGAAACCGTTATCACTCAAGCGGAAATTATATAACTACTGTATTGTGCCAGTACTGGCATCATCATCATCATCATCATCATCATCATCATCATCATCATCATCAGCCTGTTTAGGTCCACTGCAGGACGAAGGCCTCTCCCAACGATTTCCAATCCACCCTATCATGAGCGAGTTGGTTCCACTTTATGCCCGCAAAAATTTTAATTTCATCGCTCCATCTAACCTTTTGCCTACCTCTGTTGCGTTTTCCCTCTCTTGGTATCCATTCCGTCGCTCTTACTGTCCACCTATTATCCTTCCTCCTCATGACATGTCCTGCCCAGGTCCACTTCTTTCTTTTAATTGATATGATAATATCGGCTACTCCTGTCTGTTCTCTGATCCATTCCGCTGTTTTTTTTATCTCTTAGTGTTACCCCTATCATTTTTCTTTCCATTGAACGTTGCGTGCTCGTTAGTTTCATCTCTAGTTTTTTTGTTATACTCCATGTTTCTGCACCGTACGTTAGTACTGGGAGAATGCAGTGATTGAATACTTTTCGCTTTAGTGAGAGCGGTAAGTTTCCAGTCATGATTTCTTAATGCCTTCCGAATGCGCTCCATCACATCCTTATTCTACGGAGAATTTCTTTTTCCTGGGTAGGAGTTCCTGTTATTAACTGTCCCAGGTATACATATTCGTTTACACATTGCAAGGGTTCATTGTTGATTTTAAATTCCTGTTCCTGTTCCTGAGCATCGGACGCGACATCCGAAGGTCGTGGGTTCGGGTCCCACCGAGGGCAGGTTTGTCTTTTCGTCCACTTTAATTCCTTTCTACTTTCTCCACAATTACATTACCACAATTAACTTCCCCTATGTTTTCCTAGGCTTCATTGTCTGTTTGCTCATTAAGTTGTTTCTAACAAATAAAGAACGAGCCCTTGACCCCTTCCCTTTCGTTGTTCCTTAGCTAAGCTATTCAGCATAACTTTGGTCTTTTGCCTATTCATTTTTAATCCAATTTTAATACTTTCCCTGTTGAGGTCATCAATCATGTTTTGTAATTCGTCACCATCATTGCTCAAGAGCACAATGTCCTCTGCAAATCTTAAATTGTTTAGATATTCTCCGTCTATTCGAATGCCCTTTTCTTCCCAGTCTAGACGTTTAAAGACTTCCTCTAAACATGCAGTGAATAGCATCGGGGATATTGTATCTCCCCGTCTCACACCTCTCCTGATCGGGATTTCTCTGCTTCTCTCATGTAGGAGTAGTGTGGCTGTGCAATCTTTGTATATGTTGTTTATGGTTTTCACGTATACGCCAGGCACCCCTTGTCGACGTAGATCTTCTAGAACTGCTTGTATTTCTATGGAGTCAAATGCTTTCTCGTAGTCGATAAACGCCATATAAAGAGGTTTGTTATATTCCGCGTACTTCTCAATTACTAGGTTGATAGCGTGGCTGTGGTCCATTGTCGAGTAACCTTTCCTACCAGCTTGCTCTCTCGGTTGGTTAAAGTCGAGTGTTTCTCTTATCCTCGTAGAAATTACCTTTGTAAATAGCTTGTATATTACTGGGAGTAGGCTGATTGGTCTGTAATTCTTTAACTCCTTTATATCACCTTTCTTGTGGATAAGGATTATATTAGCATTTTTCCAGCTGCGCGGTACACTGGACCCGGACAGGCCGCCACTGGAAACTAAACATTGGAACGTTCAATGCAAGATCCCTCTCAAGCGAAGCTAGATTAGCGGAACTACTCGAGGAACTAGAGGGAGTTAATTGGGACGTCATTGGCCTTAGCGAAGTTAGGAGAGCAGTGAAGCTTACATAGTCTTAAACAATGGACATGTCCTCTGCTATAGAGGATTACCCGAAAAGAGAGAATATGGCGTTGGGTTCCTAATCCACAAAAATATAGCGGGCAACGTAGATGAATTCTACAGCATTAACGAAAGGGTAGCATGCGTCGTAATAAAACTAAATAAGCGGCATAAACTTAAGATAATCCAGGGATATGCGCCAACAACGAGCTACGACGATGAACAAGTAGAGCAATTCTACGAGGATATCGAATTAGCAATAAAGAAAGTACGGACACAATACACAGTAGTCATGGGGGATTTCAACGCTAAAGTAGGGACAAAACAAAGTGGTGAGCAGGCGGTTGGCAACTACGGCGTCGGCCGTAGGAATAACCGTGGGGGAATGCTAGTAAAATTTGCCGAAAGGAACCAGCTCCGAATAATGAATACGTCCTTCAAGAAACACAAGAAGAGGAAGTGGACGTGGAAAAGCCCTAACGGGGAAACAATGAACGAAATTGACTTTATAATGTGCGAACAACGAAGTATAATTCAGGACACAGAAGTAGTGGGGAAGATAAAATGCAGCGATCACAGATTAGTAAGGGCAAAGATTGTACTTCACCTAAAGAAAGCAAGAACTAAATTATATACTAGATAAAAATGCAATGTAGAGGTAATCAGAGCGAAGGACGAGGAATTTAAAGTCGCCCTAAGCAACAAGTTCGAGGCCTTAGACGAAAACGGTGACGATTTAGAACAAATAAACAAAACCATAACGAAAACAATCCTTGAAACCGCGATAGAAGTCGGGGGTAAAACAACAAAGCAAGCAAAATGTAAGTTGTCCCAATCTATCAAGGACTTAATAAAAAAACGCCAGCAAATGAAAGTAACTTCATCAAAAGATAAGATAGAATTCGCAGAACTATCGAAATTGATCAGTAAAGCCAGGCAAAGAGATGTAAGAAACTTTAACATGAGAGAAATAGAGAAAGCAGTAGAAAAAGGCACCAGCATTAAATCGGCCAAAAAGAAACTGCACTTAGGACAAAACAAAATGCATGCGCTAAAAGATAAACAAGGTAACGTTATCAACAGTTTCAACGAAATAGTAAAGGTAGCAGAATATTTCTACTCTGAACTGTACAGCTCTCAGACAGACCATACAACCTTAATAGAAATAGAACCAGAGGAGGACACCGAAATTCCATGTATAACCGCTGACGAAGTCAAAAAAGCTGCCAAAGGCATGTCCCGCGGTAAAGCAGCTGGTGAAGATGGTATAACAGCCGACTTGAGCAAAGACGGAGGAGATAGTGTACTTGAAAAACTTGCATCGCTCTTCACGAAATGTATCAGGACATGTAGTGTACCGCGCAGTACTGGCATACGGGGCAGAAACTTGGAGAATTACAAGGACGCTAGAAAGGAAGAACCACACAGCGGGTGATGGAACGAAAAATGATAGGTGTTACTTTAAGAGATAGGAAGACAGCCGATTGGGTCAGGGAACAGACAGGGGTAGCCGACATAAGAGTCGAAGTTAAGAAGGAAAAATGGAAATGGGCAGGCCACGCGATGAGAAGGCTAGACAACCGATGGCCAGTTAGAGCGACGGAATGGACAGCAAGAGAGGTTAAGCGCAGCCAAGCACGACAGAGAGTAAGGTGGAGTGACGAAATTAAGAAATTCGCAGGCATCAAATGGAATCAGCTCGCACAGGACAGGAAAAGATGGAGAGCATTGGGAGAGGCCTTCGTCCTGCAGATACCACAGTAAGTGCGCAAGCGATATTGCTCTGCAAACTGAAAATTTTGCTCTAATGTAGCCACGTAAACAAACAGACAAGGGCACCAGTCAGTGCCTCCTCTTGACATAATTGTGTTTTTTCGCACACATTACAGTCAAAGCTGTCACATGCGCAAGTGTCAGCTTAGTCGTAGGTTACGATTTTCTGCTGGATTTGAATTTGAGAAATACAATTTTGTTCACCAACGCACCTGCCATGGCGTAGGGCTCGCCTGGTCGGGCGCTTCGGGAAACACGGCAGTAGCTGGAGATGATTAATTCCGCCGTGGAGCTCTACGTCGGCGCCGGATTTTCTGTGTTTAACGTTATTGCATTTGGGATTTAACGAAGCATTTCCACATCGCACCTGCGCTTCGGTATTCTGTGAGCAACGAGAGACCGACGCGGCCGCGGCGCTCAAGACACGTCCCTGTGCTATTCACCCACGCGCGGTGGCCACGTTGGGAGTTTTTCATTCACGCTAGCGAGCGAAGTTCGCTGCAAGAGAGAGAAAATCAACCGCGAAATTTTGACACCTGAGTCAACCGTTTGTTGGCAATTGATGACAATGCTCGCCGCTTAAACAGCGTTTCATAAGGAACACGTACGCGCATTTGTGGCCCGGTGACACATCGATGTTTGCGGGGCTCAGTTTCTATGCATACTCGTTTGCCACAGCGCTATCGTTTATTAATGAAAACACCCGATCAGCGCATCGGTGAGCATGACCGGGCCCTCCCTTCGTGCAGATCATGGGCCGCATGGAAATTTAAACTCAGCCTTATTATGATCGGTTAACTGAAGAAAATTCTGCAGTGCGATTGATATGCCATTTCTTTCTCTCTCTCCGTCTTTTTCTTTCTTCTTTTTTTTTTCAAAAATGAGAATTTTACTCGCGCGATGCCTAAAACAGTCCAGACTACCTCGATGCTTTGATGAGAAAAAGAGCATCGATGGAAAGAAGGAGGGAGGATGGGTTCTGTGGCAATCTGGAAAAGCTGTTAGGGTGTTTGGTGTGAGACCAAAGCGTTTTAGGCTAACAACGCTCCGCTACCTTGCAGCTGCCGGAAGTATAGCGAACTCAGCGAAGTTGGCGCGTTTTGCTCTTGGATGGGCGCAGCGAGTAGCAGGCTGGCATAATTCTAGCAAAGTGGCGCAAACGGGGTAGCTAGACCGCCGCTGCATGTAATACACTCTGGGAGATTTAGTATACTGCAAGCAATTCACGCACGGTGGCAGAACAAGAGGCCATTAAGAATTCCATCAGTGTTCCAGATTACTCTGCGTGTCACGCTGTCCTGTATACAATCATCGCGCGGGCACATGAGCCGGTGCGAGACACTTAAACGCGCCACCCCTTGTAATAAGGTCGTGTATGGCAACTGCAGAATAATGATTCTCGAGTTGTTTATAGAATTCCCACTTGCACTTCCATGTTTTTTTTTAATTTTTCGCCAGTCATACTTCTCAAGAAAGCCGCAAAAGCTTACCGCAAGTACCAACATTTTAACTTTGCACTATAGCCAACGTTTCGAATTGCCATCGACATTATTGTTTATTAAAATATGTTTGGTTTTTCTCTCACTTTCCTTTCCCTTTAGGATCTTTTTCCCATCCGTATACATTGATGCTATGCGTATCGAGCATGAACTGAGCCATCTTTCTGAGACTTTATTTACTTCGAGACATCAAATCCTACGATCCCACTAAAGTATGGAAACAAAGCCAAACGTAGATGCGTGAAATTGGCGCGGTGATAAATATTCCCCCGGAACGTCATTCTCGGCAGGGAAAACTTCAAATCCGCCTGACGTGCGAGCTTTTCTTTCTTTCTTTTTTTCGAGATCACGAAGTATAGTTTTCACGCGCATTTATACATAGCCGACGCGCGAGACGTGGCATGTTTTTTTTTTTCCCCCTCTTACGCTTCGCTTCGGTCAGACCATTTAAGCGCGCAGTACGAAGCAGGCGCTGAACTGTGATGGATGTCCACATTATGTATGCATAGAATAGCTGCACAGAATCGACCGCAAGCGCAAGAAGGAAAGAAAAGAACAACCGAAAAGGGTTGAAGCGGTGCTTTTAAAGCGCAGTGGCAAGAAACTAAGCAGGAAAGAGAGAAAGAACGCAGCACGAAAATGGCTCCAAGTCGCACGAGACGCGGGCGCCTCGCTATGAACGGCATCAAATTAAACGGCCAACGTGAAGAGACCAGAAAGGACGACGCCATCAGGCAAATTGCATGGGAGCCAGGGGGCCTTTTTGTTTATGGAAAATCCGCGCCACTTTTGACATGAACGCGTCGGATAAGCGGGCCTGAGGCGTGCTCTGCGTTTCGTCGAGAGGCTCCGTTCGTTGTTGATCGTACAGTTTCAAAATTTTTCGACATAATAATTACAGCAGTGGGAAAATAAAAGAAGGGAGGGAGGGAGGGAGGTGGTGTCAATGCACCAAGACTGATGCGCGTGGATAAATGAAGTGTGCGCCGCCTCATCTGTCAGAGCGACATTGCAGTTAGTTGCGAGCTGTATAGCTGAGCTCTGATATTGGGAAGCAGGCCATAATGCCTCCCAAAAGGCTCTATTCAATCTCGCGAGAAAGAGAAGCCAGTATAGAATACAGTGATATTGTTGTCGCGGCCATTTCTTGCAACACGAAGAAAAATACACATCTGCGCCTGTGCGCCTAATAACTTGGGTGGTAAGCGTACGAGAATATTCTAGAGAGTGCTGAATTGATGAGACGCGCCAGCGTAGTTCTTGGCATAGTTTTGCCTTTACTTTCGAAAGATGTTTTGTTACATAAGGAGTGGTATAGGGCGCTGCGTAATAGACCCTTTTCATAAACTGTAAAGCTAGCTTCCCTGCAATGCAACTTTCCCTACTAATGGCGACTGCTGCCTTTATTTAAGTGCTGTCATAATTCAAGTTGCACATGCTGCGACCCGTTTTTTGGGGACGTTTGTATCAGAAGGGCTGCGTCAACATTTTACATGCCCTATCGCAAGCAAATTGCGCTTGCACACGTTGTTTGCCGGATTGCCAATGCCGCCATTAGTAGGGCAAGCTGCATTGCAGGAAAGCTAGCTTGCAGTTTATGAAAAGGGTCTATTGTGATTCCTTCAAAAATATTACTTTGTGCCTCCTTTGCCGGAATCAAAATTTTAAATTGCATAATGATATTAGTGACCATCGTTCGCTTTCTAATTTGCTACGAAGGCAAATGCTTTGTGAGCAATCCACTATAATACATGCTGCCGCATTCTGTTTCAAGTATATTGTGGCTGGAAAACAATTCAGGAGAAGGCGAAAACCAATACAATTGGCAGTGGAACCCGGAAGCCATTTCATTCCGTAGAATAGGTTTGCACCTTTTCCAAGGATCCTTTAGTTTAAAACTTTTTCGCTGAGTCACGCTTCATGGTTATGACTCCTACTACCATACTTCAGTGTTTCGTTCGCTGTGTGCCCACGTTCGAATACACGTCAGTGGTTTTTGTGGGTCACACTTTTTTTCTGTGAGCCGCTGTCATGTTTGCTGGGTCATGCTCAGTATTAGCTACCATAATTATTTAGTACTTTTCTTTACATAGTAACCACGTCCGTAACCATTTCACCGGTTCTCGAGTGTTAATTTTCATTCGGCGAGTCGTCGTTTTCCTCCATCATGGTCATTATTGAGTCATATTACATTCTACTGTTATTATCATTACCGCCATAACTTCATTTGTACCCATTACGATCACCAATGCTGGCTTCCGGGACATTTTGGGGTTTTTGGGTCCATTTTTAGCTCTGTCATGCTCATTATCATTACTAATTTTATTATCATCATGTATTGCTATATTTGTAAAGTATAGAATATTAAGAGTAAACGTTTATTACGAGTACCAACTACTAAATCAGAAATACGCAGAGGAAGTAGCCTCTTACGTCACTTGGCCGAATTGAAACCCAATCCTGCCAGTCGATTCACTCGGCAAAAAAATAACTGGTATGCACTATGCTCTCGTACTCACAATGGACTGCAAGCACTACATTTGTGTCTTCCAAGAATACTCAACAAATGGAAATTAACAGTTGAAAGTATACGAACCTTGGCCAAACCTGATATAACAAATAGAGTGTGGTGCTTGTGTTGTTAATGACAATTAGGTCATCTTCGTGCTTGTTCATGAATAATGTCATTCACTTCTTTATTGCTTTATTTTGAATGTTTTTTAATGTATTTCACCTCATGTTTTACTGTTTGCTGCGATCGGCCGCATGTGCGTTTCCCTTTGTATTGTCGCCTTCTGCTCCCTGCAATTGTTATTTTATTATTGTTTTCCTCGTGATGGGGCTTGTCAAGCTGTGAAATGCAGCTATTTCCCCCATCACACCTAACTACCCGACGTTACTAGAACCAGGTCTAGTAACGTTGTAACTACCTGTATGTATCCCTTGTATGTACCACGTAGTTAAATAGAGTGAAACTCAGACCTAAATCGAAAGCTGCATCAACCATGTGATCGTGCCCTCGTGCTCCTGAGCCAACTTTCGTTTCCTTGTTTTCCAGTGGCACATTTTTACCGAGCGACAGACGAAGGGAGCCCCCCTGAGAACGTTTGTGTCAATCTGAGCACCTTTTAAGTTAAACGTGACGTCATCAAACCTGTGACGCATCATCTGTGAAGCAATCTTTGCAGCAGTCGCGTTAACGACGACTGCAACGCGGCAATTTTGAACTTGTAAGATATATAAGATTTTCTCTTTCTGATGCCTTGTCATACTTCACTCTGTTTTAGTTCATACGGTACGGATGCATCGTTGTTTATGATTCGTCTAACGGAAATCAAGATCGTGTTACAAAACTTAAACTCTATGGACGGTTACAGAACGCGGTAAACATACGCTAGTTTTAGCCTGTAGAAACTGAGAGGTCGACCTGAATCAGTGTAATGACTGCTACTTACTACTTGGGAAGGGGAATGAGTGCAGAGAGAGAAATAGCGAAGAAGGTAAGCCTTTTCAATAAAATCTTAACCGTACATATATAGTCAAATGTATTGCATTACCGTTGTTCGCGCATGAACAGCCTAGTTTCGTTGATATTGCTAACAGAAGTCGACTTATAATCATCCAAACATCAATTCTTTTCTGAACGATATTTAATTTTTACTTCCGTTGCTTGTTTGTTCTTTGTTATTTTTTTTTCTTGCAACACTGCAGAAATTTGCAGGGAGCTTTATACTTATGTGACCCTTTGCAAGAGAGGTTTGTATGGTCTAGCCTGTGTCGACGTGGTCGGCGTTGTGGTCGTTACGCCAAAACTCCCAGAAAGATAGAAGCCTTGGCGCATTTGAAAAAAAAAATCGTTACCGATGCGAGGATTTGAACTCGAGACTCCACCCTCCAAAGGCAAGTGTCTGAACCACTACACTACACGACCACGCTTGAGAGAAGTGAACATATCTGAATCATATTCCTTGGATTTCCTACCACCATACTTGGAACTTTCGACAAACAGCACAGGGGAAGAAATGAAAAGAAAGAAAGAAAGAGAGAAAGAAAGAAAGAAAGAAAGAAAGAAAGAAAGAAAGAAAGAAAGAAAGAAAGAAAGAAAGAAAGAAAGAAAGAAAGAAAGAAAGAAAGAAAGAAAGAAAGAAAGAAAGAAAGAAAAATTTCTGGTATTGCCTACAGCGTGTGACTCATACCCGCTTTGTATATGCATGCGGGTATAATCCACACGTGTCTGAATTTACCTAATGTCTATCCAGTCAACGAAAACTCAGGGAACTGCAGACGTAGCAAAATAAGTAGTATAGTCTGTTTCAGGAGTTCCGTGCAGCACAGCCAAGGCTACCAGGTGCGCAGAATTCTTCCGAAGCGAGACGAAATGCCATTGTTCGGACACGCACACCCCGCTTCGTCTTCCTCCTTTCAGGGCTGCAGCTGCCACTGCAACGCCCGCCACTGGCAGATGACACGCCGCGGAAGGACACGTTTAACATGTGTTCGCCCTCCGGATTGGCCGAAGATGGCTGTATCTTCCACAGTGCTGCACGGAACTTCTGAAACAGACTATATATATGGAATACATCGTGAAGGCGCTACCACACAACACAGAGGAAGAAGAGACGAGCACAGGCGCAAACTAACAACTGATTTATTGAACGCAGATCAACAAGCATATATACAAGCAAGCTGCGCAGGCACATCGTCACAGCGATCCTTAGAACGGGAAACAGAAAAAAAAAAAAAACATCCAAACAAGGCGCGTCAGAAATTGAATTTCGGCTTTGTACAGCGCAATGGAAGTGTCGCTGACACAATCCTCACCAGCTTTTGTAATAAAAAACGCTTCTAAGGTTTCACGGGCCGTTTTTTGCCTACTTCTGCCAACGATTTTTGCGCACCGGAACCGTGGTTCACAATTCGAGCACGCCGCGCAGTGGTCAACAAGATGACTTCTCTCGTTATTGTTAAGATTTCTTGCGTGTTCCCTGAGTCGGTCATTGAGGCAGCGCCCTGTCTGGCCGATATATACTTTGCCGCAGGTCAGAGGAATCTCGTACACGACGTTTTTGGCACACTGAACGAAACCTTGCTCATGGTTCTTCTTATTACAGCCCCCCTTTTCCTCCGCACAGGTGGTGCGACGGCTCAGCTGAGCGAGCTTCTTTGGGGCCGAGAAAACCAAAGGCACGTTGAACCGACTAGCCACTTTTTTCAGGCTATGTGTGACCTTGTGCATGTACGGAACCACTTCTGGCCTCTGGGTGCCCACAGGGGACTTCGCGGCATCCTTGGAGCAACCATGCTTCAACTTCTTAAGAAGCGTCTCAGCAACAGACACGACGACCGACCCAGGGAAGCCGGCTGAAAAAAGCCTCCCCAATTGGATATTAAAACTATCCTGCACCTTGTGAATGCACGACTTCCGAAGCGCAGATTCTAAACAGAGTGTTGCGATGCCTCTCTTTACTGTTTTTGAGTGAGCCGAATTGTACGGAAGGAACTCTTTTTGCGCACGCGGAGAGTACGCCCAGCACACGTGACCTTCGTTCAGTGTGCCAAAAACGTCGTGTAAAAAGGGGGGCTGTAAAAAGAAGAACCATGAGCAAGGTTTCGTTCAGTGTGCCAAAAACGTCGTGTACGAGATTCCTCTGACCTGCGGCAAAGTATATATCGGCCAGACAGGGCGCTGCCTCAATGACCGACTCAGGGAGCACGCAAGAAATCTTAATAATAACGAGAGAAGTCATCTTGTTGACCACTGCGCGGCGTGCTCGAATTGTGAACCACGGTTCCGGTGAGCAAAAATCGTTGGCAGAAGTAGGCAAAAAACGGCCCGTGAAACCTTAGAAGCGTTTTTTATTACAAAAGCTGGTGAGGATTGTGTCAGCGACACTTCCATTGCGCTGTACAAAGCCGAAATTCAATTTCTGACGCGCCTTGTTTGAATGATTTTTTTTTTCTGTTTCCCGTTCTAAGGATCGCTGTGACGATGCGCCTGCGCAGCTTGCTTGTATATATGCTTGTTGATCTGCGTTCAATAAATCAGTTGTTAGTTTGCGCCTGTGCTCGTCTCTTCTTCCTCTGTGTTGTGTGGTAGCGCCTTCACGATGTATTCCATGTCTGAACACCAACTTGCCCAACAGTCCACTCTTTTGAAGACTATATATAGTTCGTCTGTAGTCGCGACAGTCTTCACTTGCCCTCCATTTTGTCGATAGGGGAAGCTCCCGTAATGTCTTAATTTTAGTAGGCTTTTTATTGTAAATATGCGATGCTGGTTTCACCCGTTTGTTGTATTTTCCTAGAGAAGATTTGTTGTACTTGTTCAGATGTTCTTAAGTTGTTTATATAAAACATGCATTGTATGCGTTATCGTACGTACGTACGCCTACCTTGGCCTCGATATAAGACAAGTAGTATTGTAAATAAATATTCATGCTCCGCCTGTACAGGCTGGAACAGTAGTTACAAAAGCTTCAGTGCAGAAATAAGAGATGACCACAGAGTCAGACTTACACCGAGGGGTTAGAGCCTTCTTGGTTTCCATCGCCTTCTCTTTTTATATTTATTTTTCCCCACTAAAGTCTCGCCCCCGTAGAGAGTACAAGCTCACACATAGACACAACATAGCAGCTCCACACAGAAATTATAACAACTCACAATTTCTTTAATGTCCCAAGACAGCACTTTCCGTCGTGTACTGATAGAATCGAACAATACTGAGACATTGTGCCAACCAATGACGACGGGGAAAAGATAGAATGAAAGACACAAGTTATGAAAACGAACTGACAAAACTTACGAAGCTTTCGCGTTCGTACAGTAAAGGACGGTCATTGTAGTCGAATTCACGCAAGACGTTCTCATTGACAAGGAATGTTTCCCACTGGTTGGTCACCTTCGTTAATATGCCATGCCTTCCGCCGGGACTGAGTGCAAAGCCCACGAGTACATACGCTCTTACGACCGAGTCGTGCTTAAAGGTAATTTTGTGTTCATGGACTATACCCCCGCCCTCTCGCAGAAGCAGTATCAAAGCCGTTCGTTCGTGACATGCGGTTCACTACGGATTATTTAGCACGTGTGTCCACTATGAGGCCTGGTCGGTATTTCCTCTTACGGCGAATTTCAGCGCAGAAGCTTATTGCGAATACACCCCGGGGGGCATAGAGCCTGTATTAACAAAGCGTCCTTTAAAGAAGACTCTTAAGATAAGTTAACATCCGGACTAGAAAAAAAAAAAAAGAATAGATATGAGTAAGTTAAGAAGCAGCGGGACGCAAGAAGCACAGGGATACTCAGGCGGCGCATCAAAACCTGACCTCCGTGTGTATAGCGCCTATTAGGCCGGATTAGGACGTCCCCACCAACATCGTCGCGGGCCCACAAGCGAGGCGGACGGCCGCCACTACACAGGAAGCCGAAGCAGGGCCGGCCGACGAGAGATTACTGCCCGCCTTATCTGGCCGTATCCACCGTACATTGGGGCTCTTCGCGGGTGCTCCCTATCACTTGTTAGCAAACGCGACCGGCGCGAATAATAAAGTGGCCATGCGTGACGTTCCGCAGCGTTTATCCCGGCGAGCCCCGGGGCCATGCGGATGACCCGGTAAGCACCGGGTGCACCGGAGCAGTTCAGGAGGAGGAGACCAACTGCTCTAGCCCCGCGGTTGTGCTGACCGTATACGCTATATACACGCGGCTACAGGGCGCACAGCCTGCGGCCCCGACCGTTTTCATTAGAGCGCGCCGGCTGGCGTTCGTGTGCAATGGCGGGTTCATTAGTCCCTCGCGTGTGCGTGCCCGTACATCGGGAGCCACCGGAGAGTCGTAGTCGTCGTCGTTGCCGCCGTTGCTCGCGTACATCTCGGCGCGGCAGCCCCGCCGGGTACCATGCCACACGAACGACTGTACACGATGGAGGATTCCCTTGAATGATTAATTTTGCGCTTGGTTTCAAGTGGCTCCCGTTATGCGCGCATCGGAGCTAATTGCTTCCCTGCTCTCGCTCGCATTACCCTTCCGTGCGCTTTCTCTCGTCGCCCCTTGGGATCCGGGTAATTACGGCTAAAAATCATTCTGCCGTTCTTCGCCGGGCGATGGGAAGGCTACAACATCTCGTGTTGATTAAAAAAAAAGAGCGAGAGAAACAAGGGCGAGGCACGCCGACAAAAGGGAGAAAAAATAACATTGTTGCAAGCATATGAGTAAGTATTCTCTCCTGCTCTCCCTTCCTTGTCATTAATGTCTACAGTTATGCGCTTTTTTATCATCCGACTACTAGTACTACTACTACTACTACTACTACTACTGATTATTATTATTATTATTATTATTATTATTATTATTATTATTATTATTAGTAGTAGTTAGTAGTTGTTGTTGTTGTTGTTGTTGTTGTTGTTGTTGTTGTTGTTGTTGTTGTTGTTGTTGTTGTTGTTGTTGTTAATATGGAAGAGCGGAAACACCTGCAATAACGTGTAAACCTTGAAAGCTGAAGCCTATCATTGTCGACAGCGCAAGTGGGATTTGATTATCAATCAGGCCAGACTTGTCGATCATCGAACGCACGAAGCTACTGAAGTGTCGACGTTACTCCAGCGCCATTGATCCGTCTGCTTGACAACTATGTAGGCAATCTGGTCCACCAACTGACCCAGCCCGCATTTTGTCCTCGTGATCAGACTCCCCTCGTATTTCTCTCGTTACAGTTCTATTTGTTATTCCGTCCCTACGTATATATTTCGGTCCCCGTGGAGAAAAAAAAAATAGAAGCATCGGCGGGGAGGCATGCGTGACAGCCGCCATTGTTTACCGCCCAGCGTATTTCCGCATAGTTGCTGTCATGTAGAGGCAGCTAACGCATCGATTGAATGGCGCACACAAGACGAAGGACCACTGGCAGTCGCTCCATGAATGCTGATGAAATGGGAATCTAACGATCGGCCTTTCCTTTAGCAACACCGGCCCGTATCCTATTTACGTAGTTACTGCTTGTTCCTTGGGCGAGTTTTCATGCTGTTTGAAAGCGCGAGGAAAACAGAGAAAGTTACTGTTTAGCAAGCAAAAAAAAAAAAAAAAAAAGAAGAAGAAGAAGAAGAAGAAGAAGGTTGGGTTTTTAACCGAGGGTGCGACGTTTGAGCTGTACGTTGCTGCAGACTAGGCGCAAGGGTACTTTCATTACTCCGAGAATTCGTGACAAGCGCGTAAACGCCCGGCATGCCATGCTAAAGGGCTCTTTGCACTCAAACCACGTTTTCAGCGAACGATCTGAGCGCTCCGCTGACAGATGCGAGCTCCACTGCCCATATTGTGGTGCGTAACGTGGCTGGAAACTTTTAACTGCCCAGCCCGTTTAACACCGGCAGTGCTTTACGTCGCCATCGCAAAGCGCACTTCGACCGTGACCAACAGCCTTCTTCAACGGCACTTCTGTGCGCAAGGCCCTCGCTACTGGCTCAAATAACAGCAGTAGCTGTGCATTCTACCATGCTTATTTATCGCTTGCCTGTATTCGGATTGAGAGCTTGAAACTCTAAACAAGAGAAAGACAGAGAGAAAAAGAAATGGAACTAAGAAAAGGCAGGCATGTGAACCAGACGCGCGTCCTGTTCGTTACCTCACACTGCTGGAAAGGGATAAAAGGGTGAAATATAATGCACTAAAAAGAGAGAGGCGAGCACTAATCATGCGCACATCCGCAGCACGTCGTGTACACGTGGTTGCAGAGGCCTGGCGACTCTACTAAGTACGCCAGCTTGGCTGCTGCAAACGGTCACGAGCTAAGTCTAGTGTGAACCAATCGGAGTGGGCATCGTTGAGTGCCGTAGCGATTGCAAATGCGCATGGCATGTTCAACGGTCTCTCCGGTCCCCAGAGAGTCGCATGTAGACGTCTCAGCCATCCTCATGCGAAATGCCTTCGTGAATGCGACCGCCATCCCGAGGCGGCGAAATAACGTTGTATTGGAGCTGAAAATTTGTGATCGCGGGTGTAGCTTCAAGGAGGGGTCATGTTAATGTAGGTTACAACAAGAAGATAGCATGTTGTCATGGTTTGGTGCTATGATTATGAGGGACGCCGTAGTTGAGGGCTCCGGAAATTGCGTTAAAAAACACAGGGTGGTCGAAATTTCCGGAGCCCTCCACTACGGCGTCTCTCATAATCATAGCTGGTTTTGGGACGTTAAACCCTAGAAATCCAATCAATCAATGGTTTGGTGCCCTCGCTAGTCGCACACGCACCTGAGGACGACTAACAATAGCAGCCCAAATTCAAATGTCACCTGCATATAGCGAGAGGCAGACTGACTCTGGTGAGCTGTCAGAGAGAGCAATGAGGAAGCAATTCAACAACGCGGAGCTTAATGCGCCTTTCTGAGTTCCACCGCAGTATACGTGTAATGCTCAGCCATTTGGCTTTCACCAGTTTGCACAAAAAAAACGACAGGCAAGTTATGTCGTCATTCGCCCATGAAAAAATTCCTCCTGCCATTCTCACCACTTCAAGCAAATTAAAGATGACATAATTGATTACTATCAATCAATCAATCAATCAATCAATCAGGAAACGTTACGTTGTACGACATATACGTCAAGGAAATGCGCAAGGGATATTCGCTTGCAGTTTCTTTTGTTGTTGTTGTTGTTGTTGTTGTTGTTGTTGTTGTTGTTGGACTAATGTTGTAAGGTCAATCACATTGTCAGTAGATAATCGGCACTGACGGAAGAAAGCCTGCCATGCAGCCAGGGTAGCTGTGGCGGTGTTCAAGGTACCGTTCTAGACATGCAAGAATCATTCTTTCCATCACTCTTCCGGGGCAGCTTGCCAAAGCAATGCTAAAATATGCCGTCAAGTTCAACGGGGATTTTCCTGGATTCGGAACCAGTATCAGGCGACTTCTTTTCCACCACCTGGGAAGAGCACCGCTATGCCAAGAGTTGTCGAAGCATTTCAGCAGCTCCCTCCTGGCCTCTGATTCAACATACCCTAAGGCGGTATAAGTGATCCCATAAGCGCCTGAAGAGGACGAACGATTAGAGAAATTACAGAAAGCTGAGGTAGCTTCGAGTTCTTCCTTGGTGAAAAGAATGTTTTCTTCCAGTTCCCGAGTCTCAGAGATGGCAACGGCGTCGGTGTTTTAATAAAGGATTTCAGGCTATTCGCGTGCAAAATTTTTCCACCACAGCAAGTTCTGTCCGGTCATATTGAAGCGTAAGAGCTGCAAAAAAAAAAACAAAAAAAAAACCGTGGTGCTGTGGAGGAGCTCGAAAGCAGCGCACTGTTTGTTCTCCAGATAAGAGAAAGGGACTTTCTAGAATCTAGTGATTCGCAGAATCATTTCCATCCTTCATCTTCTACTCTGTCTATGTACCGTTGCATCCTTTTCTGTAGTTGTGCTTCCCTAAGGCCGCAGAGTGACTTTGTTCGCCTTCATTACATCTGCGATGGTTCTATCCACGTTGCATGTGGTGCCTCCCTGGCAGGCGTCTACCACACGTAATTTAAACATTGACTGGTCTACATCATACGAGTTGGCTTGCGCGGTAAACAATAGCAAAGCCTTGTTCCCACCTTACACATCCCGCCAATCAGGAGATTGATCCCGCTGACCACCTTGCCAACTCACCATGATATACAAATGCGTGGCCGGCCACAAACATTTACGCGTCGCAGACTCCAATATAACTGCAAATCTCTACAATGTTAAGGCATGATGCTGCTAAATTTTACTGACTTCACTGCGACCGTGGTGGAAGCGTATAAAGACACGCTGAAACTTTTTAGTCGAAGCTATCGCATCGAAGCATCGTGGGAACATTGTGTAAATTCCACGTTCTGTATACACTCGTGGCCTGCTGTGCAATCTTCAGTGTACTGCGGGCGATGCGTAAACGGCAGGAAAAAGTAATCTTTGCAAGTTCTAGAGCACCTCATACACAGTAGACAAAATTACAATAGCTAGTGAGAAATTACTTGTTAAGTAAAATTATAAAACATGCAGTTGCGACACAATGAGGAAGAAAATATAGTAACATATCTGACAAAGATGCCCCAGACACTTATTTTATTTGCTTGTTTATTGACTTCACGATATAGCCTGTTTTTGTTCGTGTCATTCTTAAGGGACATGAGGCATAGGACACAGCACACAAGGCCGAAATGGTTAATCGTTCTCTTTTACAAAGCTTCAGCACGCTGCGGTCGACATAAAACTTGTGAAGGAAGCGAGCTTCGATGCATGGAGTGTTGACGCACATTGGCAATGCTTTGCTGTGTGCCTTCGTATCCCAGTGAAACTGAGTGGTACATTCCTGAAAGAATTGCTGCTAAAGGCTGTTTCCCTGTGGAGGTCTTTGCAAGATCAGCCTGCGCAATCGATGCAGATCAGCCTGCGCAATCAGCCTGCAGCCTGCGCAATCGATGACGCAAGCAGTGGCTATCCAGGTTTTGTACTCGAGGCCACGGAGAGGGATTGCTAGCAGTGCGTGGTCGCTACCTGTAGCTGCTCCTTCGTATTGGTCAAGCCAGCTAGGCAGATGTTTCTTTTGAGGGTTAGGTAGGAGCTGGTATCTTTTGTAATATTTTCCAGCCTCGTGCTATCCTTGTGATCGGTGACGAGCGCGAGGTCCGCGTCTTCAATAAATTAATGAAGCAGATTTCGTGTAGGGCTGGTATACGTGTAACCCCATTGAACATTTGCTGTGTTGAAGTCGCTCACTATCAGTATCGAATTATTGGTTGTTGTTTGAGTAGTTTGCTCCAAAACTTGCTTGAAGACCGTTTTCAGGCTCTTCAGTCGGCAGTTGACGTTTACATGGTATATTTATATCTCTTCTTTGTTGCTTGCGAGAGAATGTCGAGCAGGATGGAAACATGTGCTGATTGCTGGATGTATGTTGTTAAATGCCTACAAGCTTCTTACTCACCAGGGTGTGAAGGTTGTCACCCATAGCGGTACAGTGCGGGCATGTGGACTTGCGCGTTCATCCCTAGCAATGCAATGAGTTCAGGCGGTGGTGTTGACGCGACCATGTACTGTGTCAGCGATCTCTATTTGTTCCTGCAGCCCCTGCAGTTCCCATACCACATAGTGGATTCGCATAAGCTCGGCGGGTAGGACCCCCTGCTGTGTGTCAACTGCTGCGCAGTTGCTCGTTGTCGCGCCGGACTCGGTGGTAATGCGGCCACTGTCTGTTCTATCCATATGAGCTTTTCTGGGTGTAGGGTTGACAGGTTCTGTGTATACTCGGCGCCAATTTTCCTTGGCCGCACTGTAGAAGCTCCGGAGCCGAAACACATGCTTCCGCGTGCGCCAAGTACAAACATTTATTAGTAATTTTCTCTCCTACCTTGCTCAAGTAAACGAACCATAATTTCTCCTGAAACTAGCACATATACAGGAAATTGTACATGAAACGAAATTAATGTGCACTCTTCAAGAAAATTTTTCGTTTCTGACAGCACCCCGTTCTCTCCGCGCCTGTTCTTTGCAGCAAACACAGACCATGGAGCCCCCTGTAGTGGGGGTCACAAATTGGCTGTTTCAATTGCCGAGAAAAGGACTCACGAGTGCGATAAAAGGCTAAAACTGGCCAAGCCGGCGGTTTTCAACGCGTTTGCGACCCATACATTGTCAAAACAGCCCAGGACAGGTGGTTTGCAACGTGTATGCTACTGTTGGGCGCTCTCAGCCTCAATTGTCGACGTATCCATTGTGCCGGACTGCATCCGACCTCGTCGGTATGAGTGAATAAACTATCGAGCTCCAGTGGCACACCAATAGCGTATAAGGCTAAGTTTCTCGGGTGGATGTGGGAAACGCACGATGCTGCGAGCAAGCGAAACAAAACGGAAACTGAATTGGGGAAGTTGCTGAACTACTTTCGGAGCTGCACGAATGTACGGAAGGTCTCCTTACGTAGCCATCGCTAGACTAGCAAATTCGAACTCTGCATACCTGCTAGTGATTTCTGCTCATACGTTTCTGCGTTTTTCTCCGAGGCACGTATCTGCGCGTGTGCTAGCGCTGCTCTAACAGGCGGGGCACGAGATTTGGAAGGAGAAACCTGCGCCCAAGCTCACGCGTTGCATATCCTGCAGTTGTCCCTTGCTTCTGCTCCTGGCATTTGTGGAGCGATGTCGGCTCGAGGTCGGGAGCAGACGGCTCCAATGCTATACTTCAAACAGCGGCAGATAGTTCCTGCTTTCCTGAGCTGTGGCTTTGACGAATGAACCGGAGGCGGAATTTGGTGATAGTAGTGCGACCATTAGAGCATTTCGCCGATGGCCAACTGGTACATAATTTTTCTAGTAAATAGAACACTTGAAAAAATATGTACTGATTGATTTGTGGGGTTTAACGTCCCAAAACTAGCTGTGGTTATGAGATACGCCGTAGTGGAGGTCTCCGGAAATTTAGACCAGCTGGGGTTCTTTAACGTGCACTGACATCGCAGAGCACGCGAGCCTCAACATTTCGCCTCCATCGAAATGCAGCCGTCGCGGCCGGGATTCGATCCCGCGACCTTCGGATCAGCAGCCGAGTGCCATGACCACTAGACCACCGTGGCGGGGCTAAAAAATTATGTAGAGATACTTATTCACTTTGAGGTAGTAAATGCTTGTCACGACATTCACTACCTAAGTACTAATTGCAGGTAGTAAACGACAAGGTAGTAACGCTAATACCATGCCATGTACTACCAGCAGTTACTAATACAGGTAGGGGTAGTAAGCAAGCTTACTAACTTTACTACCGTGGCAGTCTTTATCTGGCTTATGACGATTCGGTTTTATATGTGCTGTTTCCGTTGCCATATCAAGTCGATTCTATTACAAAATAATATAAGATCAAAAGAAATGAAGCGTCACGGTACTGTCCGGTGACAATCATCGGTACTAAGATCGCGTTACCCTAATTAACGATCTCTGATTACTTTATGTGATTAGCACCATGAATACGCTGCACAGAGACGTGTTTAGGTGACAGTGTAGACAGAAACATGTTCGAACCATAAACAACTGCACACACAACCGCATACAGAAGACCAAAGCTTCTAAGCGACATATAGTGTAGGAGCAACGTTAACGCTATTTACCGCCATACTTAAGTATGCACACGTTGCAGCGGTGAGCAGATATGGTTTCCGATAACTAATAAATGTTTTTGATCCTTATTCTTATATTTTACTCTCTCGGTATACGTATTCCACGACGTTCGACGAGACTGTTATTCCAATATAATCGAATCAATTATAAATTTTCTAAAAATTCTGCATAAGCATATCACAATTACAACATAATATACTACTGCCAGTAGAAGTAGTAGCGTTTACTAACCCGTCACGTGCGAATTTAGTGACGTTTACTACCCCTGACACTTAGTAGTAACGACGGCATTTACTACCTCTCATGCACTTCTAAGTTCTAAGATAGTAAAACGTCAGCAAAATGCCTTAAATCTGTCGTAGAGGTAGTACCTAGTGCAGTTACTACCCATTTTACTACCTTTCTTTTAAGCGTAGGGTTGTTGCCCTGTAAACTTCCGCGGCGCGCACTAACAAGGGTCTACGTTTCATAAAGGTTAGTTATGCTTAGGCGATCACCTGAGTTGTACGCGATAGTCAAGAAGGTGACGTACAGCCAGCGTGGCAGTCAGTGCAATGCACCGCTCTAAAAAAAAAAAAGGCTTATGACAGAGTTTGTTGACATGACTGCTGTTAGTTTCTGCCATTTCTTCAAATTTCAATAATGGTCGCGATGGCGATGCGGCATACCACAATAAAGAAGAGAACGGCGATGGCAGTTTTTATGAGAAATAATCGAGGGCCACAAAATCAGTCCTATTACATGAGCTCTTGAAGTACTTGTTTTTCAATCTGTTCGAAGAGAAGCAACCAAAGGAACGATGCCCAATATTACATTTCATCATTAGAAATAAAATATAGCAACGTTAGTTGTACGTTGTAATTTTTGGAGACCTAAACAATTAAATGCGAGCTTTTCGAAGGGCACCAGGCTGAGCTAGTCTCATGATTTGCAGCTGCTTGGGGATTTGCAGCTGAATGCTTGTACCTAATCAAGTCACTTTGTTGTGCTTTTTAGTCGACTGACGAACTGCTATCGCCTGCCGCCAGCGAGACGAGCTACACTGCTTACCTCGCCCACAGCGCAAGGGAACCTGGTGCGGATCGCAGCGCCGCCAAAAACGCTATAAGAAGGGCATCGAAGAAGAAACCAGCGGGATTTGCAGCTGAATGCTTGTACCTATAAAGTCACTTTGTTGTGCTTTTTAGGTGAGTGTACCATACTCTTGTGCATCACTTTTGTAGACTGGTTAGCTGCAAATCCCAACTGCGTGTGAAATTGTGGCGTTCTTTGAATGAGTGATGGGTGTTGACCTTTGCACATACCGTGCTCGAATAGGCTGCTTTTCTGCGCGCGGCAAAGAAGTCGAGACGCCTTGTCTCGTATGGCTTCGTGCGGGCATAACTACACGTAAGCTCTGCATGACAGGCCGATTAACGCTAGTATTGTTTTGCCTTGCACACTTGCTACTTTGTTCTGGGGACATCGAAACAAACCCGGGTCCGGATAAGATTGACCAACTCCTCACAGCAGTTAAGGAATTAGTGGCTTCAAGTGAAAAATTTCACAAAGATGTGACAGCAAAAGTAAAGGACATTCAATTGAGTATGACTGAAATAAAGCGGCGTCTCTCCAAACTTGAAGAAAGGTCGGATACCATGGTCGACCTTCGTAAATCAATTGACGATATGGGACTACTACTAAAGAATTCTCAAGATAAGTTAGAGTTAGACCTTTATCAATCTTAGTATCCAACTTCAGGAGTCTATTCCATAAACAGGACCATGTTTGTGCTTTTCTCGAGACGTGTTCTGCTGATATCGTTCTGGGAACGGAAACATGGTTGTCTGGTGATGTGTCAGATAGTGAGCTGTCTATGTCTAAAAACTTCACAATATTTAGGAAAGATAGATCGGCCTCACGTGGTGGTGGAGTGTTAATCGCTACAAGGAAAAATATGGACGCACGTGTCATCGTAACTGACACGTGCCTTGAAATTGTGTGGGTTGCACTTCGCCCCTCTGCAGCTGTAACTTGTGCTATCGGAGTCTGCTACCGTGCGCCAGATTCAACCGACGATTTCCCAGAGTGCCTAAACGAGTCCCTTAATACAGTACAGAACCAATTCGCACTGTCACCAATTGTATTGGCTGGTGATTTTAATTATCCCAATATTGACTGGCGGGCATGCGTGGCTCTCGGTGGCACAAGAAAACGTGAGTGTCAGGATTTCCTTGATGTACTTTCTTTGTTTAGCTTAAGTCAAATGGTTTATGTGCCCACACGCGGCGAATCGATTTTAGATCTCGTGCTCACTACTGATCCAAGCAGCACGTGTGTTAATGTGTTAGAAGGCGTCAGCGATCACAAAATCTTGCACTGTGAATTTGAAATATCCAGAGAAAAAACACGTGATAAAAAGAAAACTATCTTCGACTACGGACGAGCCAATATTGACGCGATATCAAGCCAACTCTCTTCTTTTTCTATTGATTTTTTAAATACTATTAGTGACCGTGATGCAAACAAAAACTGGACACTTATCCGGGACAAACTTATCTCACTAAGAGGAAAATACATTCCCAAAGTCACCATAGCCGCATCAACACAAAGCACATGGTTTACGACTCACGTAAAACGCTGCATTAACAAAAAGAAGCAATTGTACTCGCGAGCGAAATTGACAGCATCTGAGGACGACTGGAAGCGTTACCGTGAACACGCGCAGATATGTAGAACGGAAATCGAAACAGCAAAAGACAAATTTGATAACTATGATATCTCAAACATATTAAGAAGCAATAGTAAAAAATTTTGGAAAGTTGTAAGTCCAAGTTACGACTCCAAGGGCCTAATATCAATAGCGAAAGACGGAAAACCCCTTTCTACGTCAGACGCCGCGACAGAATTCGGTAATTTCTTTAGCTCTGTGTTTACGGATGAAAGTCCAATGCCACCTAACCTACCTGCTATTTCTTTAACTTCTCACATGCAAGATGTTCTTATCACTCCGCGAGGCATCGCAGCAGCCTTTCTGCCAATTCTGCACCAGGTGCTGACGAGATATGCCCGAAAATGCTAAAGCTAGAATTATGTCCTATGTTAAGTGCCGTTTTCCAACAGTCCCTCGATACAGGCTTTGTACCCGACGACTGGAAGCTAGCCCGCGTAATACTTATATTTAAATCCGGAGACCGTTTTAGCCCAACTAACTACAGGCCAATCTCTCTAACTAGTATCGGCAGCAAACTGCTTGAGCATATTATTTCATCGGCAGTCATGGATTACTTAGCGGAAAACAATTTCTTTTTTGCCAACCAGCATGGCTTCCTGCGCGGTCGATCTTGCGAGACACAATTATTTGAGTTTGCCCCGCCACAGTGCTCTAGTGGCTATGGTACTCGGCTGCTAATCCGAGGGTCGCGGGATCGAATCCCGGCCGCGGCGGCTGCATTTCGATGGAGGCGAAATGTTGAGGCCCGTGTGCTGTGCGATGTCAGTGCACGTTAAAGAACCCCAGGTGGTCGAAATTTCCGGGGACCTCCACTACGGCGTCTCTCATAATCAGAGCTGGTTTTGGGACGTTAAACCCCACAAATCAATCAATCAAGAATTATTTGAGTTAACTACTGACATTCATATTGCTTTGCATGACAGATGCCAGATCGATGCCGTTTTTGTAGATTTAAAAAAAAAGCGTTCGATAAAGTCCCTCATGTCAGACTATTGAAAACGCTTACCTTCCTTAACTTAAACACTCACGTTGTTAATTGGATATTGGAATTCCTAACTAACCGGTACCAATCCGTTGTAGTCAACGACGAACACTCCCCTTCAGCGCACGTCAAATCGGGAGTGCCTCAGAGATCTGTGCTGGGGCCGATTATATTTCTAATTTACATTAATGATATAGCTACTTCTATGACTTCCACGGTAAGGTTATTCGCCGACGACTGCGTGATATATAGAAAGGTGGCTAACAGTGAAGATGCTAATAATTTGCAGAAGGATCTTAATGTATTAAGTAAATGGTGTCAGGACTGGCAGATGGAAGTCAACGTGAGCAAATCGAAGGTCGTTTCATTTACTACAAAACAAACACCATTAACTAATCACTACACATTGAATGAGAAACAAGTTGAAAATGTATCCGATTTTAAGTATTTGGGAGTTCACTTAACGAGTGACTTATCATGGAACCTACACATTGACGCTGTCGCTAGCAACGCTTATAAGACACTCGGATTCATCAGACGTAACTTACATTTCGCCAATTCTGATACTAAACTTTTAGCTTACAATACACTAGTCCGCTCTAAGCTTGACAATGCTTCCCAAATATGGAACCCTCACCAGGCTTACCTCATAAATAAAATAGAGTCTCTTCAAAACAAAAGCGCCCGGTTCATAACAAAGATATACTCTCGAACTTCTAGCATCAATGAAATTAAAAAGTCTCTAAAGTTGCCGTCTCTGCAGTCACGCAGACTGTTCTCCCTTCTGTCTCTCTTTCACAATCTCTACCATAACGATTCGCAACTGTCTGCACTTATTAAACCTGCACATCGAATATTCGCTCGTCTGGACCACGAATTCAAATTAGAACCTCTATTTGCCCGAACAAACCTGTTTTTACATTCACCATTACTTCTTGCTGTCAATCATTGGAATCAATTTCCTAACGATATTGTCTGTATAAAAAACCACGAAGAATTTACTCACAAATTAAAGCTTCATCTTGGTGTTTGAACGACTTAGTATAACCGAACCAGATGTACATGTGCTTATATAGTGATTTATTTTAGCTTGCTGTATAACTCGCTTACTTGACTACTGTTTAGCACTGTCTAGCATGGAAATGTTCAGCCTCGTTTGTTCTTGTGTTACGCCTTCCTTTTTAGTATAGTTTTGTCTTTATAATTACTTTTCTACGATTTTATACATTATTTATACGTTGTTATTTACTTTTTCATACCTTTTATTACTTTATTGTTCGTGTTAGTTTTTATGTATGTATACTACTACCCCCCCCCCCTATGTAATGCCCTCGGGCCTTTAGGGTACATGAATAAATAAATAAAGCAAAGGCGTGCGAGACACAAGGGAAGATGAGAGGACAAGGCAAACGCCGGCTGTCAACTGAAGAAGAGCACTGATGCGATAAAGAAAGAAAGCAACTTATCTGCACATCCTCATGAAAGTCATCTTGTCCGACTTCTCTGCCCTTGTTTCCGTGTCTTGCACGCCTTTCATTTGCATTATGAACCATCACCAACTCCCTCAGCTTTCTGTCCTTTTAAGCCAGTCATCTTTTTTTTTTCTCTATTTACTAACAGATGCAGCACGAAAAAAAGACGGTATAGCTAAAGAAATACGAGGATAAGCGTTTTTTTTTTATCATATGATCTAAGGTTACTGAAATGAGTGAACTGGTTTCTCGTATTTCTGGCTTAAGGGTGAGGGATAAGCAAGAACCAGTCGCCACAAACTTCCAAGATCTCGAACTGTGAGCGGAAGTCAGTCCAGCTATATTCCGTTTGATACACTCTAAACACGGTAACCTTTAGTTAGCATTATAAGTACACAAAAATGTGAAAATATGCTCCTTTTCTAAAGGTTAAAGCTCACTTTAACCTTTAGTAAAGGAGCATAAAGGTTAAAGCACTTTAACCTTTGGTAAAGGAGCATACTTTCACATTTTTGTGTACCTATAAAATAAACTAAAGGTTACCGTGTTTAGTGTACATCAGCCGCAACGCTGTGAAGGCTATGCAAATAGTCCGTCAAGAAAAGGAAAAGGAGACGCGCATCGCTACAACAAACAAAGGACAAACATAAAATATAAGCTCGCGTATTTCGATTGTTTCCCCAGAAATACGAGCGTGTTTTGTCAAGCTCATGAGAAATATATTATGATTTGAGACTGCCAGCAAGGCATTTATTGTATTTCACTCATCGCAAGCAACGCACTACTTTTCGGTCGCGGAAGTGTACATCGCAAAGAAGAGCACTAGCTTTGACAGCGGTGCACCTTATGTATGAAACTAAGTGCACGGATTAGGTGCTGCTTGTTACGTGCATCGAAACTGAGAAGTTTGACGAAGTTTGATTCCAGATGTACGGAATACGCGAATTTAAAATGTGCCGAAAGTGTTTATAACAAAGATCATTTAAAATTTACAAGATCTCCATCATTTCCTCGCAAATCACAATGCATCGTAAAGGCGTAAATAAGCCACGCTTCTACAAAGCCTCTCACGTACATGTCGAAAAAAAAAAAATAAAGACAAGATTATGCCTCACACAAATGATCGCGCTCGAAGGTTAGACATGTATGTACTCATAAACATTATTCTTTTAAAATAAAGTCTCTGCAAGAGAAGGAGTAACAATAAATACGAAAAAAGAACGAAAGCAGGCGGTTACGTCAGTTATCACGGCGCGCTCCATTACCGAGGTGACTTTCTCTTTTACTGTTTGTGGCTGAGTGACTGCAGACCATTTCGTGTAGGCAGTTTGACCGAATCAGAGCGGCGGGTCACGTATTCCGCAACTGCGCGAAATCCCGAAAGCGGTACGTGGATCTCCTCGGAAGGTCCCACCGAAGCGAGGCAAAGGGAGACTCTTTCATCTCGTTGAGACTGCGCAAAAAAAGAAAAGAAGAAACAAACAAACCACGGATGCTGTTCGCTATTAATTATCGCATCGTCTTTCTAAAGCCTTTACATGTACAGATTAGCTGAAGGAGAGAGAATGTTATCGGGTGGTGCTCATTTACGAAGGTCCATCCGAGCACGACATCGGATCCGACAACCATCGCGGCACAGCATAAAGTCGAGCTCACCTCGACTCGAAGCGCAAGTATACGCACACATACACAGACTGCGTACGCACTACACCAAAGCAATGGCGGCAGTTGCAACGCGATTTCGCTTGAGGGCACAGCGCGATGCTCGCTCGATTTAGGAGCAAGCGGAGATTTAATCGCTCACAGAGTGGCGTCGGGGGCTCGCAGGGCGCGCATCTCGTGTCCGTGCAAAGCTAATGGGCGAGGAAATAACGAGCACGAGAGCAAAGGCCGACGACGGTGATAGCCGCCGCGCACTCGGCATTACGGCGGCCCACGCGAAACGCACGGATCATTTCGAGCGTGGCGCAGTAACGAGGTGATGCGCCCTCCCGCGTATGGCGCTGGACTAACGCCGAAATGAGATTGCACGCGAAGGGCACGTATCATCTAACCCAATAGAGGCACCCGTCGCTTTACTTCTCCCCCTCCTATTGCCCTCCTTTGGATCAACAAACGGAACAAATGACCGGGACCCTTCGATGTGCCCCTCGGTGACGTCCGTCCAGCAAGAGAGGTTGAAACTCGCGGAGAATTATAGAGAGCGCGCGGTGCCGCAGTAGGTGAGGTGGGGGGGAGGGGTTGAACGCCAGGGCTTTATTCCACAAGAAGCTCGAAACAGAGAAAGATGCCGTGATTAGCCGAGCGGGCGAGCGAACTAGCGTACAGTGTCGGCCGTGCCCATTTGCGCGCTCTTTTGTCTCTGAATGAGTCGTCGTCGCCCCGCCAAGTGAAACGAATGCCCCGGCGCAAACGAGGTGGGCACGTACGCACGCCAACGAGCGTGCGTCGAGTGGAAACGCACGGGCGAGAGAGAACCGGCAAGCAGGTGAATGGAGACGCGCGCGCACACACACACACGAAACGAGATAAAAGGGAAAAACACCCATTTGGTAGGTGGAATATCCTGTCCCGGTCCCATTTTTACGGAACAGGTTGTCTTTATTTCTCTCGGGTGCACGAGAACGGGACGCCGAGATGTCGCGCAGCGTGACGACGGCGCCCGTGTGTCGTTCTCTTTTGCGGGAGAGTGGCGACACGCGAAAAAAGCCGCGCTGTCATCACATAAAAATACGGGTTATAGAGCGAAACAAGAGTGGAGCGAGCGAACGAACACGAGGTACTCTTTTCTGTGTGTGTGTGTGTGATAGCTGAAAAAAAAAAAAAGAAAGCCTCGTTGTAATCAGACACCGGGGCCATTCAGCGTTTCTTTACCTGTGCGCGCGTTTTACGCGTGTACGTGCTTAGGCTCAGCGTGTTTAGAGAGCCGTCGCTGCTTTTTATCTCCTGTGACTTAAGTATAGATAATCGCAAAAGGAAGTAATTAATTTTAATTCAACTGAACGCATTCATTAAACAAATGTGAGACAGAGCTTTATTTTTTGTCATTAGTTTCTTATACTGAATTCACTTCCGTAAGGGAAGCGTATGAAGGTTCAATATTTTTTAAACAAAGTTCGCGGGTTTCGCGTTAGAGACACGATACGATGATGACGAGCGCAGCAGCGGAGGACTGCACGTTAATTTGAATCGGCTGGAGTTCTTTAACGCGCGCCTAAATCTTGAGTATGCAAGAGTTCTTGCATTTATTCTCCAACCAAATTCACCTTACACGACCTCGAGCTCAATAGTATGTGTGAAAATTGTGTAATTTTGTACATGGGTTTACCACGTCGACAGAAGTCCGGCGACCAAGGGGTAGCTCACGATAAGACGTAACGTAGGCACTTACTTTATTGTACGGACGTCTGTTTTATCGAAGAAAAATGCGCGCACGCTGCGCTGATGTACATATCATAGATATCATTTGCCGGCGTGTTCCTATATAGCTGAGCAAAGCCGTGATATTTTCATTCTGAATGGAACTATCACGATTTTATCGTTTCTTAGTAAATACGCTCTCCCTCTTAATGTGTGTGGGAACACCTCAAAGACGGCAGTGGGAGACATGGCTTGCTAGCAGAGATCAGAGAGCCAGTTGGCTTCGCTCAACCAAGCCCAGCGAGCCGAAAAAGCCAGTGAAGCCCTGGACTGAGGACCCCACCAATTTGGCGATAAGCTTCCCACAAAATAAGCTTTTCGTTCCTTTCTACATTGCTATATAAGATCGATTAACACACATTAGAAGCAGAATTGACCTTAGACAAGCACCAGAACCCAGCATGCTGATGCAGTCGGCTTACTTACGATAAGGAGCGTGCGAGAAGTGCTGCCTTGGACGAGTGGCAGCGTGCTCGCTTGGCACCTGGTACACGTATTCGAAATCCTACCCCCCTCCCTTTCCCTTTTCGCTTAGATCATGGTAGGTTGCCTGCGGTCATTGCAGCACGTTTGTCTCTGTCTGTCTGCTTGTAATGTCTACGTCTTAATTGCAAGCTACAACAAATGTCGTGCCCTTTGTCTTGTTTCACCCACACAAAGTGTATTTTCGTAAAATTTTTTCATGCCCATTTTGCGTGGTCCTTCATTTATATAGGCTGTTATGTTAAACTTCCATCACCAGTGGCGCATTCCCACGTACTCCGGGCCGAGCAACGCGGCTATGAGTCACCTGTGATCGTATCACCCTTAGTCCTGACGTACATGACATGTATACAAGGAGGTTATATATTTTGGGTTATATATGTGTCCTTTTGGGTTATATATTACTTTTCTGGAGTGGAAGCGGCCCGCCGAAAGTGAAGCCGTCGCCGCCATCTTGCTCAAGGAAAGAGTAGTAGACGACCACACAGACGGCGGAGCGCGTAGACAGTGCGACGCTGTTTCGTGGTGTTTAAACGCTGTGCCACGTTTTTTTAAGCATCTAAATATCTGGGAAGCCCCGCCACGGTTGTCTAGTGGCTATGGTACTCGGCTGCTGATCCGAGGGTCGCGGGATCGAATCTCGGCGGCGGCGGCTGCATTTCGACGGAGGCGACATGTTGAGGCCCGTGTGCTGTGCGATGTCAGTGCACGTTAAAGAACCCCAGGTGGTCAAAATTTCCGGAGCCCTCCACTACGGCGTCTCTCATAATCAGAGCTGGTTTTGGGACGTTAAACCCCACATAACAACAACATAAATATCTGGGAAGGCAGCAGTGACTTAGTGCATCGCTTTCGGCTGCACAAATCACGCTAACAAGAAGCCTGGAAGAACATTTCACGTGTAAGTCTTTCTCATTTTCTTCACGTACGGCTGCCCGTTTTCAGTGCATTTTGCTAAGTAGAGGACAATTTCAAACGTCCGCATCCGTATATTACATCCCTACGCCTGCGTCAAAGTTAACTGTAAGTTTTAAATACTTGTCAGTGCTTCGTTTTCAGACGCGTGTGTACATGATTTGCTATGGGCTCGAGTTCTGCTAAAACGCGCGCAAGGTCTGGTGCGCGTATTGGATCGTCCCTGCAGTTTTTGTATACGAACTTTAGAGGAAGGGCATCTTTCCGGAGCATATAGACGCAGAATTTATTATGCGTACGTGTTGACGAATGCGCAAATGCAGCGAGCACGTACGGCGTGTTTCTCCGTGCTACTGGTTTCGAAAATGATGAAACAAATTAAAGAACTGTGTGTAGCCTTCTCACTGAGAACATGTGGGGTTCGGAGGGGTGGATTGAAAGCTTAAAACAGCCACTCAATCACCTCTGCTCTATTGACATCGAACAATTCGACCTCTGTCTTCAGCATTTGACGAAATTCTGGTCGGGATGCATGCTTTTCGGCGCGTGTCCCGTGTAAGAAATCTTCTATGTACGTGTACAATTTCCGAACACACCCAACGGGTCTTGATAGACGCAGATCTAAAAAGACTTCACAAACGTTAAGAGCAACGAGCCAATTTGGAAGAACGTACGTGGAATGCGAAAAAAAAGAGCATGCGGTTAGTTAAGGCAACATGCAGAAAGCACGCGCTGTACTCAATGGGTCTGATACATGTTTAAATAAAGGGCACAAATGCATTTTACGTCAGCTGGGAGTCGCACGTACATGCCGCATATATGCGCTATGTATCGCATCACCGCATCATAGAAGCCTATTTTCTACTAACAAACGAAGTAAGCTAGCAAGTACGATTTGCTTAGAACCTCTCAGTCAGCTGTGTCCTTTTGTTTTCGTCGACGCCTGTAGCTGAGTACGGACGCGGGAAATTTTTTTTTCTCAACTAGAAAACACCATTGGTAATTGGAATAAGCATAAAGTTCGTTTCTGTCTCGATGTTTTATCGTGAGGTTGCAAAACAAGTCGAGCGCCTATCTTAATACATTGCCGTCTATGGCGCGCCCGCGTACTTTTTCCTCTAGTAACGTGGCCGCCACTGGCTTCTTGGCCCCGTAGGCGGCTGCAGGGACTTCCACTCCGGAAGTTAAATGGAAGCTCCTTGCATGTATATTATGTTAGTTATATGAAGATGAATCACTCATGTTCTTCAGACATTCATACCTTGCTATGCCAATTTTGGTGCATATACCAAGCGAACGAGATGTAGGCGGATAGATAGATAGATAGATAGATAGATAGATAGATAGATAGATAGATAGATAGATAGATAGATAGATAGATAGATAGATAGATAGATAGATAGATAGATAGATAGATAGATAGATAGATAGATAGATGCTCAAAGTGACTTAAGTTCGCCAAGAAATGCTTTCGCATGTAAAAACAGTAATAATACCCTGCAACGAAATTCCTCAGTTCAAGTAACTATGCCATTCAGTTCAACTTTTAACGCCATTCGACTGCAATATTATATGTATTTCTAGGAATACGATATTCCTTTAGAAAAAGTGCGCGCTTTTAGTTATTATATAGTACTGTTGCTTAAACTTTTACGTTCAAACGCAACAGTACGGCTTTGAGAAACACCGTACAGTGCACATTTTCGGATTCCTCAAGCTCTTAACACCGGCTAAAAGTTCAATGTTGGGTCAGTTGGTAATTCATACTTGCGGAGGAGAGCGCTGAAAATTGAGGAGGAGTTACTGTCCACACTTACTCCTCCTCAATTTTTGGCGTTCTCCTCCGCAGTATGATTCAATGTCGGGGTTGTTCTGCAATCGGCCACCACAAAAACGCTGCACCACAATTGAAAATACAAGCCGCGTCCTCGTTTTCCCCATCATACAAACGCCACAGACAGTGTATTAGCGGGGTAGGCCGCTAACCACATTTCGTGAACACCTGTGCGCCCAGCACTATAACATCACTTCACTTTTAATGGGATGGTTGCGGGAGCATCGGTAACTTTTCCCCTAGTTAAGAAAATTCCGAAGTGTATTTTATCAAAGCTGTACTTATTTGTTATCCGAGGCTTCTGCTTCCCTCGAAATATTACACTCGGTATCACTGACCGCAGTTCGCCGTAAATCCGCAGAAGGTGACGGGTTCGACTCCCGCTAGGTCGCGGCTTCTATTTTTGTCGACTGAAAGACGTGCGTTTCAAAAGGCCTTCTCTTAGATTGTGTTGAAACGAGGCTATACCAGTTTTCATTGCCTCAAAAGGGACCATCCCTATATTCTAAAAAGGTGACAGGTTCGAGTACAACGGGTTGTGAAATCAAACGTCTAAGAGTAGTATCGACTTGAACCCCAAACGGCATCTTTCTGTCTCTATTTACAGTGGAGCTACGGCCACTCAAAGGGAACCGCGGGTTTGAATCCAGCCAGTTATGAATTTACTTGGGTACCAGACGCCACCTTGCTAGCTCTGTTAACAGTGCTGCTACGGCCACTTTCATAAGGGCTTATTTTTCCTGACTTTTACCCCTCTCCGAAGAATGTCCGTACGCGCTATATGTGGTTTAATTATCGTTAATGGAACGTCATTGACCAGCACGTCAGGGTTAAAAGCATGCCGAGTTAGAGCATACCAGCATGCCGAGTTAAAAGGAAGGATTGGTTTGTTTGCTCGGGGTTCGTAACCCCAGCACAAGTGGTTTTCGGAGAAATTTAGCCGGACATCAAGAAAACGAATGTTTCCTTCATTGGGAAGCTCATGGGTCACACGCAAAGGGTCTAGGCCTTTTTCAACAAGAGTTAAAACATTTGTAGATTCTTGAGCAAAGTCTGCCGCGTCACACTCTAAAAGAAGCAAATAATCGTCAACGAATCTAAAAACTTTTACCACATTTGTGGAGCTAAGATAAGCAGCTAGTGCATTGTCAAGACGGGATAAAAACAGATCGCTAAGAATAGGGGCTATACATGAACCTATGCATATGCCTGCCTTTTTTTCCTTTTAACTCGGCACACTCGAAGTTGGTGAAGAGGGGAATCGCCAATCTGTGCCTAAAGAATGCCCTGCAAAAATCCTGCCCTCACCAAATGAACCAAAGCTTTTGTGAGCAAGCAACACGATTATCGCAAGCAGGTTACCCTGATGAACTGCTTGTCTCCGTGGCCGAGAAGTTGCTTAAGATTACAAAAGCGTCTGCTTCGAACCTGCCCCCCGCATCTCGTAACATTGATAAAAGAAAAAGCGTTGTGATACCGTACATCCACAAATTATCGCATAACATCAAGAAGATTGCGCAGCGGGCTGATATGAGGGTTTTGTTGTCCGCGCCAGCCAAACTTGCTTCAATTTGCAGATCGACTGACCCAAACTCCGAAGAAAAGAAATCCTGTAAAAAGAATCATCGAGATCCACATAATTATGTACAATGTGTTAAAGGGGTTGTCTATAGTATTCCACTGACGTGTGAACGTGTGTACATTGGTCAGACAGCTCGCTGTATAAACGATCGCCTCCGTGAATATGCGCATAACGTAAAAAACAAGACATGGGGGTGGCTGGCCATTCACTGTGAGGAATGTGCGTGCAAACCCTAACATAAACGTACCACTGTAATTGCAAGAAACAGAAATGAAACAACGCGCCTAATCATTGAAGCCCGCAAGATCTTGTGCCTTAAAGACAAATGCATCAGCATGCCTTCCATCTCATTATCACCAAAAGAAATAGCTTATCTGGGTGGCACTACACGTGTGATGTAAGATCTTGTTTTGCCTTGTAATGCGCGATATGTGCTCCGCTGTGGTATAAATAAGGTCACATTCCTCGCAAATAAAGTGTTGCTAGTTTGCGCTTCGTTTGTCATTTTGTGTGTTCCTTCTTGTGTCCTCGTTCTTGTGCGCAACGCTTCAATTCATCGTGAGAATGAAATAGCTGCCGAAAGCACATTGGCTGGAGATGCCTAGCCACATACATTATAGTAACAGAAGCAATGTAGCCACGACGCGACGGAGGCATGAAAGTTTGTTTGAAATGTGTAAACCTGTTTTGGAACTGAACGTCGTTGAAAGTCTCGCCTCGGCCAATCCGCGGCGCGCTGCCGCCGTTTTACCGTAGCGTGGTGCCATCTCTCGAAGGCGGCGGTGACCCGCGCCACGAAAGTGACAGACCACTGGCGTTGAATATAACAATCAAATGCATGGGGCCCTGTATCCGCCTTTAGGTCCGGGACATCTCTATTGGAAACAACAAATAGAACTTCAGCGCACTAGAAGTACTAGAAGTTACAGCCTACTAGAAGTTACAGCTTCAGTGATCTCGAGAAGTACTATTAAGAGGGACTCCGCAGTTATATTGAAAGTTGTTTGAATGGGATCTATAGGTATGTAGTGCGAACCTGTACAAAAAGTTGGAGGCCAGGGACCTGATTTTCTCAACTTTTGAATGAGTGTCCGGATGTTTTCGTTTGTATGCCCGGATGATGGTTCTAGCTGTTTGCTTAAAGTCACTTGAAGGCCGCCGACAGTGGGAGTGAAAAGCATTTCACGTTTAACGTGCTTAAAACAGCCGATACCACCAAAAGCAGGAACAGAATGTCGACGCCACCTCACCGTTTTCCTCGAGCGCGTTGTACCAGTTTTAGAATGCCAAACCAACTCGCCCAATCCACACATTTGTCAAGTGCCGTGTAAAGTTCGAAAACCTGCGTAATTAGGCAGGTTCTACAATTTTAGCCAAATCCTGGCAATTATTCTTTATGGTCAATGCGGCGTTGAGTCGTGGGCTGCTTGCCTTACGTGTAAGCAAATAAATAATATGAGCGCAAAATACCATTTAGAACAGGGAATGTCGCAGCAGCCAACGTTTCGACCAAGTGGACTTGTCTCCGTCAGGGCGAGGACAAGTCCCTGGCGAAGACAAGTCTACTTGTCGAAACGTTGGCTCCTGCGACATTCCCTGTTCTAAATCGTATTTTGCGATATTTTCATCGATTCAAGCATCCATCTTCCCCTGAGCTTCTCTTCTAGTTTAAATAATATGAGGTGTTTTTATCCGTGTGGGACAGGTCGCCATTATATGTCGAGCTCGTTTAGACTCCTTCATAAAATATAGCTTTTCTGGAACTCCCTCAGACTATGGCCTTACCGAAATTCTACTCAGCTGGGCCCATTCAGACAAGCTTTTACATTGCATGATCCACTTGAGTCCACTGGATGAGCTTGAGTATGAGGGATCTCTGAGTCGAGTCATGGTCATTGACCTTACTAGACTACATATCCTGAAAAAAATCGAGCTTCTTTGACGCCAGATAAATCCGGCACTTCTTCGCTTAACATAACGCAAGAAGCGAGTGTACAGAACGGCGCTATAAAATAAAGCTCTTGGGGACCCTGCAGCACCGAAAGCTCATACTCGGGTAAACAGAGCACACAGAATATATCAGATGGCCCCGCTCGTTTATGCGCTACACTCAGCTTCACACCATTAAATCGTGCGGCAAAGGAAAACATTGAAATTCAAAACACCAGATGGAAATTCCTGTGGATGGAACACAAAAGTGAGGAGCAGAAAGGCAAAACTAAAACAGAGCTAGAGTGAGAAGGATGGCACTGCGGGAACGAGGCAGTCGCCGAAGCACGATGCCTCGAGAGGCAGCCGTGTATTCGCGAGCACGGTGGGTAGCGAGGTAGAGGTGGGGAGAAGACATCATGGCGCAGACAGGTGAGTTGGCTGTGTGCGCCCGAACGACGTTGTCGCCAGGACTCCCGCTGTGCTCCTGTCTGTCGTCGTGTGCCGCGCGCGGCATACAAGGAGGAGGTAAAGAAGACATCGACGTGGTTCGCCAGCGCCGGCGGCGAGTCGAGCGCACGCTGCCTGGGCCGCGAGCGGATTTTCCACGCGGCCGCTTTTCCTGACGAGGTGCACCGGCAGCACCTGGGTGCAAGAACGCGACGCACCGTTGTGGGCCACCCCGCACTGCCACCACCACCACCAGTCCTCTGGCTAGAACCGCGCGATCGATGTGAACTGGAATGAGCGACTCCCACACCTGGGTCTCAAGCAATCCCCTCTTCTCCCTCCGTTACCCCCCGCCCACACATCCAGACGTTGCCCCTCCGCCGCCTCTCTCCCCTCCTCTTTCAACCTCATCATCTCTGGAGCGCGGGCTCGTTAACGACGACCGCTCCTGAGGCGTGGCCGCGGAAAATGTCTCGGGCTTGATCGCCTCGCTTAGCTACAGCGCTGTCCGCAGCAAAAGAAGTGCGCGCCCGTTGGAGGGCATTCGTAGCCAGATCTGCCGCTTGTGAAAGGAAAAGAAAAAAAGGAGGGGAGGGGGGCAATTTGGGTAGACTGGTAGCTATATCGAGGCAAACCTTAGTTGACCTGCGGTAGAGAAGAGCTGAAAGAGCTCTAGCCCTCCCTTTTGATACTATATTTTTCTTGCAGTTATTCCGCTTTCGTTTGTTTTTCAGCGCGCGCCATTGCCAGGGATGTGAAGTACCCTTACCGCTTAAGACTACCGGATTTAGCCTATACGGGTGCCTTTGAGGGACTGAGCAATTCGCAATGATCGCAACGAAAGCCATCAATGGTTAGCAGCGCTCTGCACTTGAAAGGAACAAGCACGACTGCTATCCCACAAAGTGCCGAGACATGTCGATTGCACTCACGTCAGCAAGATTGCGTGTCTGCTGAGCCTAAAGAAAACAGGGACGTAACTATACTAGTCACTGCAGTAAATGGTGTCAGTCGATATCGAACGCAAGTAGAAGGAAGAAAAAGAAAGAATCCCAGCTCGAAAAAGAAAAACAAGGGTAGGAATCTTGGGCGTTCACTGTATTTTCATTGTTTGCATCTTGTGCTTGGCCCGCTGTTTACCAGTGGTACATGAGATGCTTCAAAACCAAAACTGGTTCGCGTATCTTTGTGTCAAGTTCTCACTTTATTTTCCACAATGGCTCCTCTAAACCAGCACCCTAGTGCAATCAAGTCAGATTCTGTCTCTGTAAAATTCTCCGGTTATATAATGTAAATGCTTCCCACGTGAATGTAAACATTTAGACAGAGAAATGTTGGGCTATGTGCAGGGATTATTTATTTGTTAATTGCTTTATGAGATTTTACATCTCAGAGCCACCATATATGATTATGAGAGACACCGTAGTGGAGGGCTTCGGGAATTTCGAACACCTGGGGTTCTTTTAACGTCATTTGACATCGCACAGAACACGGGCCTCAACATTTTGCCTCCATTAAAATGGAGCCGCCGAAGCGAAGATTCGATCCCGTGAGCTTCGGATCTACAGCCGAGAAAAGAACACAACACGTCGTTCTGTCGTCCGTGTCTGTTCAAGCGCTGTACATCTTCGCTATGTCACACCAACAAGGCAAAACATCAGCATCACTAGACCACCGTGGAGGGGCAGGGATTATTTAAAGCTCAGACGGCTGGAGCCACAGTTCTCGAGGTATATAGTTCACGTGCGGAATTTCAGCTTGAAGGCACAGTTCGCCTGTCCGAGAAAAGCAAAAAAAAAAAGCATTACATTTACAATGCAAGTCCATGAGTAAACGCAGAAATAGTCAAGTTTGGATAAAGGAGACAAAACGAAAAGAAAGTCTGAGGATATACATATTCTGCCTGGTTTTAAGCACCGCCACCGCTAAATTCCTTATTGCTGTTTGCAAATATGACGTCATATTGTGTTGCAGTGCTGTTTTACAGCCAGTGATCTCTGTGCACGTTAATGGCGCGATGCAGGAACGCCACGAGGTTGTCCGCATAATGCACTGGCAATGTCTGAAAAAAAAAAAAGAAAGTTCCCCAAGGGAACGAAAAATGCAGCTCGCCACATGCACATTTTCACCCACGTATGACTAGCTTTAAGGACCTCACGGGGAATGCCAGTGACGCTTGCGAGTTTCTTGTTTATTGTTTTAGAAGCACAGTGTTTACGGGAAAGAAATGCCTGCAACGTTAACCCATGAGCTCGGAATTCTTGTCTCCCAATTAGTGGTAACCACCTTAAATTGGTCCCCAAAAAGGCCTTTCGAGTAGCCGGGTTACGCCCATGACTTCAATGTTTCCAAAGAAATGGCGAAAAAGTTCGCGTTGTATTCGTAACTCGGTTGCAAATACATACATACATATATACATACATACATAGCCTTGAAGCAATCGAACTGCCCCGCCACGGTGGTCTAGTGGCTACGGTACTCGGCTGCTGATCCGAGGGTCGCGGGATCGAATCCCGGCCGCGGCGGCTGCATTTCGATGGAGGCGACATGTTGAGGCCCGTGTGCTGTGTGATGTCAGTGCACGTTAAAGAACCCCAAGTGGTCTAAATTTCCGGAGACCTCCACTACGGCGTCTCTCATAATCAGAGCTGGTTTTGGGACGTTAAACCCTACAAAACAACAACAACAAGCAATCGAACTCACGCCCCCCGCGCCACGACGAAAGGTGCCCGGTGCGCTACCACTGCGCTAACGCAGCATACGCTCGTGGTCCTACGAACGCAGCTTATGCCCTTTTTTATCTCTTGTTTCCCTCTACCTTGACACGCGCGCGCGGCGTTCTTTGGAACGTGCCTGGAATGGTGCTGCCATCGAGGAGAGGCGAAGTGAAGTACGACGCGTTCGTGCGGCTTCGCCTCTCCTGAATGACGCACCGTTCCAGGAATGTTTCTAAGTGCACCTGGAAGCGGGCGCGCGGAGCAGCGTCGAGTGTCCCCTTTCGCCGTGGATGGCGTTTCGCCGCGGCCGCGGCCTGCTGTGCGAGCGTGATGGCAAGAAGAAAACTGCTGCGTTAAGCGCTCAAAGCCGGCAACAGCGTTGGCGGGTCAATGTGGCGCAAGTAAAAATGATTGACACCTTTGTCGCTCGGCATTTACGTAAACATCGACTGTTTCCAGTTATTACGTAAACTACTTCAGTTACCACAAGTACAAGGGGTTGGTCATGAATGTTATCGAGGCGATGCGTGAGCGTGGGTTCATCCACATCGAAGGGTGCCGTACCAGCGGAATGCCGATAGAAATGAGCAAGTTACCCCCTATGTACAATATTTTAAACGTGCACTGACATCGTACAGGCCTCAACATTTCGCCTCCATCAATGTGCAGCCGCCGCGGTCGGGATTCGATCCCACAACCTTCGTATCAGCAGACGAGTGCCATAGCGACTAAACCACAGTGGCGAAGCGGATGATGAAACCAAAAGCACACAAATGCGGTCATGTAATCTATCCCAGCTTAATGTGCCGCTATTATCGCTACAGGTGATCGAAACTTATACGGCGCACGATGTGACGAAGCTGCGACGAATCGAGCCCACTGCGTAGCAGGTCACCTGAGGCGGCGTGCGATTGGGCGGCAGTGAGCCACGACAACGTAACTATCGACCTAAGCCCGTATCTAACCGTAATGAAGAAACTCAACAGGGCGGAATAGAAAAATAAGCGCAGAAATCTAGGCAGTGATCAATCTATCGTGAGTGACGTTATCCGAACTAAAGGGAGCCAGACTGGAAAGGCCGAAGTAACGTATTGGCGCCGCCTTTGAGTAGCACAAACATCCATTTGCGATCAAAGTACCGGATTAGATTTGTGCGAAGAGATCTGTCGGTAAAAACAAAAGTTCACCGACGGAATTTCAAGACAGGGAAGAGCTCAAAAGTGGAAAAACTTAATCAACCTGTGGGAAGATAGAAAGCGCCTAAGGAAAAGACGGAAGAAGCTGAAGCATGAAAGGAGCCTTGCGCTCGGAAATGCAAATATCGCCCTTTTACGGAGAAGTACGCGAACGAGCTATAGAAATGATAAAATCGACAAAACAGAAGAAATTCTCCAACTACCTGGACGGTATAACCTAGGCATAACCATAACATGCCGAATCCTCAGAGCAATCAGAGACGCCCACAAAAGCAAAAGCAAAGGCCGAAAGTTCTTGGACACGTTTCTGCTGTACACCTTCCGAGGCAGGAAAGATGTCACAAAGGCTCCGCGCCTCAAATGTTACGCGGGTTTCGTCCCTGCACCTTAACAGAAAGATATGTAAGCGGGGAAGACACCCGGCGAGGATCCGATAACAGCAGGTCTCTTAAAGGATGGTGGGCAGATTATACTGGAAAAACTGGCAATGCCTAATGACAGCAAGATTACTGTAATCTTGGAAGAATGCGAACATCATCTTAATCCATAAGAAGGACGACACAAAGAACTTGAAAGATTACAGGCTGATTAGCTTATTGTCAGTCCGCTACAAGGTATTTACCAAAGTAATCGCTAACATAATTGGTGCCATTTCAGTCAACCGAACGAACAAGCAGGGTTTCGTAAAGGCTACTCAACAGTAGCCCATATTTACACTATCAATCAGATGATAGAGAAATGCGCGGAGTATAACCAGCCCCTATATATAGCCTTCATAGGTTACGAGAAAGCATTTGACTCGGTCGATACCTCAGCAGTATGCAGGCATTGCTAAATCAGGGCGTAGACGAGCACTACGTAAAACTACTGGAAGACTTCTACAACGGATCTACAGCCACCATAGTCCTCCATAAGGAGAGTAGCAAAATACCTATAAGGAAGGGCGTAAGACATGGGGTCACAATCTCTCCAACGTTATTCACAAGTTTACAAGAAGCATTTAGAACACTGGACTGGAAACAGGTGGGGGGTAAGGGTTAATGGTGAATACCTCAGAAACCTCAGATTTGCTGGTGGCATTGCCTTGCTAAGTAACTCGGGAGATGAATTACAAAACATGATTACTGATCTAAACAGGCAAAGTAGAACGGTGGGCCTGAAAAACTAATATGCAGAAAACTAATGTTCAATAGCCTCGGGCGAGCACAGCGGTTTGAGATAGCTGGCGAGGCATTGGAAGTAGTGAGTGAATATGTCTATAGTTAGGCCAGGTAATGACCCCTGATCTGAATCATGAGGCTGAGATAATTAGAAGGATAACAATGCGGTGGAGTGCATTCGGCAAGCATTGTGCGATAATGAATAGTAGCTTGGCATTGTCTCTGAAGAGGAAAGTGTATAACAGCTGCATCTTACCGGTACTCACCCACGGGGCAGAAGCTTCGAGGCTAAAAGGGTTCAGCTTGAATTGAGGACGACGCAGCGAGCTATGGAACGAAAAATGGTAGGTGTAACCTTAAGGGACTAGAAAAGAGCTGAGTGGGTTAGTGAACGAACGTGTGTTAGGGACATATTGTGACGGAGACGCAAGAGTGATGAAATGATTATTTACAGTGTTGGCGGAACCGACAAAATGGCTGAAGGCACACACGCGCGCAAGCGTCAAGAACACTCGTCGTCGTTCTCACTTCGTATGGCTCAACACTTGTCCTCGCTGCACCGCTTCGTAACAATATTAATAGAAATTAAGGAAGGATAAGGGGGCGTTTGTATACCGTTCAGCATGTGCGTGAATAGCGCAGTCAGTACAGTGCTCGGCACATCTCGTCGTGGAACGGGCGGTCGTGGGTTCGATTGCCAGTGCGACCGCGTCAACAAAAAATTTTCTGGTGGTTTTTCTTCCTCGTTTATACCTCTATACTTTACTGCGTTATATCCGTTACAGGAAGTGACGTATGAGGTCTTGGTGGACCACGGCGTAAAACACTTTCGTACTTTATGCCGCGGTCTAAAACAGCGAAAAACACAACGGGCACAGAAAAGGGGGCTATAGGACGCTTGCTCAAGGGCACCATTCTGTGGGATTAGTTATTAGACTGTGTCTTTGCGTCGTGTTGTGTGCGTGCTTGTTAATTACTCTCGTGCACGTCAAAATTCAGTTGTTAGTCCTACTTCATCCTGTAGCCTTTTTCTATGTGTCCTCGGTGTCTTTAGCAGTGCACCTCGTTTTCAGTTTTAACAGCCAAGTCCGGGCAGAAACTGGCAATAGAAAAATCGAGATCCATCTCGCTTATATCTTGCCTGGGAATGATATATGAGTGAGTAGTAAGCATTAGAATGCTACGACAGCACCAGGACATGGCTTGGCAGATGCTGGATACCATGTACGGTTTCCGGGCGAGGCTTTCGACTTTAAAGGGCAACTCCGGCGATTTTTCAGTGTCCACTCATCTCAATGAAATTTTCAATATATATTCTTCTCGTTACTGTAATAATATAGACCAAGTTAGGCGGTTGTAAGACATTTAGTTCTTCCGAAAATAATTTTTTAAATTTGTATCTTATTCCCACGAGGGCCACCTTGTATTTTTGACGTCGTTACCTTCAACGGTGCCTACTCAAGCAGGTGGGCCATCGAAGGCAAATCGTCGCTATCAAGTTTAGAAAAGCTGGCATAACTCAATACATCATGTGATGGCCTCGCCACTTTCATTCTTTTCGCACCAGCTCCATATTCTGATTGCCGGAAGGCAGTGACGTCATCGTATACGCTGCACGAAGTGCCTGCCCTTTTCGGTTTGAACAAACTGTTCAGTCGGTTTTTAAAAATTATTGGTGCGTTTCTGAGCAATAAGAACCACCCTGGCTGATATAGGACTTCCAGTACCAGTGGAAAACATCGATATCAGAACATGGTGGAAAAAAAAAAATGACCACCGGAGTTCCCTTTTAAAAGAAGGGGTACTCATTAACATCCCAAAGGCAGGCGAACAAGTTCTCCTCGCAGCACATATCAATTGTCAACCTTGGACGACGTTAGCTACCAAGGAATTTGGTAAGCACATGCTAATACCAACTGCAAAGAGCGAATGTGCAATTACACAGCTTTCTAACTCATTCACATGTACCCCCTCCCCCCCCCACCTTCCCCGTCCCCATTCGAAGCAAGAGGATCCCCTCAGGTAGCATTAATCTGGTACACCCTCTTCAATATCGCTATGATCGGTCTCACCAGCAAACTCCGAAACCTCCCGTGGTATAACATGCCTTATACGCGTATTCCTGTGAAATCACTGTATGGACAACCAAAGGTTCCCTGGCCGAAAATGAGGGACAGCCGAAAACAGCAGCCCTTGTAATAGCAGAATATGTGCCGGAAAGAGGACTCAAGTGCTCACCAGAAAAATTTGATATGAAAAGAATATGGCGAATGGCAGGAAACCGAGCAGTACCAACATACCCTAATATAGAAACTGAAGTAAAAATGAATGCAACCGTAATATGACCCCCCCCCTCTCTCTCCTCTCTCTCCCTCTCTCTCTCTCTGTTTCTCACTACGGGAAAAAGTCGACTGCACGGAATCTGGGGATGTGGCTTCAATCCAATCAAATAACCATCCGTGTGACAGCCTGAGGAAATTACAAAAATGTGGGGGATGGGGGCGGGGTTGAGGGTGGAAGACACACTCCCCCTGGTAAGGAGCATAGCAGTCAGCAGGGTGACATATACAGCCAACCTACCTTGCTGCAACTTATCTAAAGTGGAGGAGGAAAATGCAGATGCAGTCATTAGAATGGTGCACAAAACTTCGCTAGACCTGTCAGAAAACACTTTGAATGAGAAACCTCAGGCGCTAGGATTTCTTCACACCGTAACAAATCAACGTAATCTCATGCCACCTCGTCGGTAAACCGGATCCTTCAAACATTCACACACCGAAACGTTATCGGGAAACTTGGTTACAACGTCCACGCCCACAAACAAACAGAAGAAATACCCCGCGACATCAGGAGCTGGTACTTATTAACCCCAGTCCCCATCGGCGGGACCTTTACCTCCAACCGACAGAAAACAGGCAGGCGCCCGATGAAAAGAAAGTAATTCAAACGATGAATGAACTCGATTTGCCGACGCCGCACTCTACATAGACAGCGCTAAAAAAAAAAACAAAATAGCAGTGTACCCTCCAGGGTGTCAATGTCCTCAACTCCGTCACGGAAGCGTAAGAAGTTCTCACTGCGAAAGCTGTCTAAAAGGGGAGAATATCAAGGGTATCGCTGAAGTTTTTTAACATATTCTCGAACATAATGCAGGAATTTCCAAAGATCAAGGATTGATGCGAACACATATTAAATCCCCGCCAAATACAGAGAACAAGCAGAGCTCACCCAACGAGAATTTACCGGAACAATAACTTGGGTATCGCAACACCAAGAGATTACAAGAAAACAATATGCGCAGAAAGCGGCCCGAATATATGAGAAATTTCATGCCCTTAACACAACCGCAGTAAAAGACTTAAAGTCTATCGATTCCGACTACTCTATTATAGTATAAACTGCCAAAGAGAGAATCGTATGGTCTACTCACAAACCCACAGGAAACTAAAGACTGAGGAGGCCACCAACCTGAACAGGCTACAGACAAGTACCTAGTGAGGTGTATCTAGTCATGATACACCACACTGTCTTTAGCTGTGGGGTTTATATTGGCCATGGTGTGGGTCCCAATCCTATACCACATAACATGGGAGCGCACATCTCACAACATATAACCTCACATAACAAATACAAATAAAAATCAATAAGACTGGCCAGCTCATACCAAGAGGACCAAATCTTGGTCCGAAGAGCCAAGAGGTGTGCAGAAGGCATCAGAGCCGTGAATGAGGGGTCAGAAGCACCGACAGGCTCGACATGAGGGTAACCCAACAAATAAGTAAACAAAGTTCGTTCACTAATTTACTGCTGCGTTCCTTGCAGGAGGGTTGTGACTGAGCGGCAGTGAGTCACGCCATCATCATGTTCATATGGAATGAATGATCCGCACCAGTTTAAGGCCACATTCACGCTCGGTAATCCGGCGACTACAGGAAATGGAATTCTCCTGCCGCCGAAGGTCCACGTCGTTCACACTGCTCGTCTACCGCATCGCGATGAGGGGTACACTACCGCTAGCGCAATCTGCTATGTAAGCGCCTACTTACAAGCAGGCGTAAAATATCCCAGATAACCCAACGACTAGGTGATGTTCACTTACCTACATTCACTCGGAGGTGTGTTTTTATTTACTTTTTATTTGCACATTTATTTTACTGTGTCGCAACGATTGTTCCGGATCACGGAATCCGGCGGCAGTGGCCGAGAATATCGGTCGGAAACCGACTCGTACGGAAAAGACTGTTACAGCGGTTCTTACCGCGACAGAATTGCATTTTGCGCCGCTTTGTTCGTTCGTGTGATTCCCCAGTGCGAATGCAGAGCGTATCCTAACGTTGATGAAACGTTGATGAAACGCTGATGAAAAGATAGCATAAGAGCACGCACCTGCACGTGACTGAGGAAAAAGTTAGCTGTACATTGTGTCACATACCAGAGTCCCGCGCCCAACAGCAAGCCTTCATTCAGGGCACGGAATTGTGCACGTGCTGGCGAGCGTGACCACGCACACGTATCAGGCATAATGTAACAGGCGCGAGCACATCAACCCCGTATGGATAGGCATAAATTACGAAGCATCTTCCGGCGTAACTTGAAGGCCCTCTGGCTTTAGGCACGCCATTCGTTCTTCACTGTGCCACGCCACGAGAAGTTGGGCGCTAGTGAGGGTCAGTCACACGGCTGCGCAGAATCTATCTGAATAATTAATGAAACCAGCACCGTCTTATGCCGAAGGTTTCGTGTAAGCACGCGGCGGACATAAAATGCGCATTCTAGCGAAGAAGCTGATTGCAATGCAAGACGCATATTTCACACAGCATCATCAACTGCTATATACAAACTTAAAGGCATGATCATGCATAAGCTTTTTTCAATAAGGCACACGGAATTCCTTCTCATTGTATCAAAGGGGGAAAATTAAATTGTATACGATGTACTAATATAAGTAACTAATTTATTAAAGGCGAAGCATTTCTTGGCGAACTTGAGCAACTTTGACCATATCTATCTACCTTTCTAGCCGCTTACGTATCGGCGCTCCTCTGGTCGTCTCTTTCACTCCATGCATATCAAGAATGGGACGGTAGAGAATCAATTTACGGCGAGCATGAATGATTAATTTAGGCATCGTTAAAATTATATCGCTAAAAGACATCGCTAAAATACTCGTCATGTACGTCACGATTAACGACAATACAATCACGTGTAGCTCATACCCGTAGTGCTCGGCCGGGGTTTGCGGGTATGCGCCACAGCTGATTGAATCTTAACATCGCAGATCATGTCAATCAACGACCGACCAAATGAAAATTTCATGAGAGCACACTTTGCGCAAGTTAAAAACAAGAGAGAGACACACAGTGTAGCTTGCTCATAAAATGCTGACATAACGAGCGGACAAACACAGACAAGCTTTGACCTACCGCTCGTTAGGCAGGTAGGAGTCGAACTCGGGACACCGACGTGCTAGGCAAGCATACGAACATTCTGCGCGTTGTAAATAAACCTGTCGCTTCAGTAGTCGTGGTTATCTCACCTGTGCTCATTTAGCACACAGACGTTAATCGTAGCCGCAACACTTGGCTGACTGCCAATCGATTCAGCATAGGCAAGTTTCTCGCTGACTGCTTCGCATGATATCGATCACTACAATGCGTGGGATGCGCCGGAGTCTTATTCATTTCTTAGGTGTATTTGTTATCACAAATAGTAAAAAATATTTCATACTTAATGTTTAATGCATCGTACCTCCAGGTAATGTTTCTTATGGTCCCAGCTGCCTTATAAAGTTTTCATTGGCCCCGTCAAGCTGTACAAAGAGCTCTTTGCGAATGAACCATTCCTTAATCTGCTCTTCCTGGCAAACTAACATTGTTTGATTTGATTGCGAAATCACAAAATCTCGCGTGACACATGTGCCACGTGTCCAATATTCTCGTATGAATACATATGAACCATAATTGTTGTCCTACCGTTACGCGAGATTATCGGATATGCATCATATGGTATATCTCCTGGGTAGCTTTTTTTGCACTATGCCTGCAAGCCCTCCCAACACACACACACACACACACACACACACACACACACACACACACACACACACACACACACACACACACACACACACACATATATATATATATATATATATATATATATATATATATATATATATATATATATATATATATATATATATATATATATATATATATATATATAATATGTGTGTGTTTTCGGAACGGCAATAATGAATTCCCTCTATACATATGTGTAAACCCATCTGTTTCGTCTCCGTATATACGAAGAAGAAACAGACAACATATATATGTTGTCTCTATCCTAAACGACACCACTGTTCACTAATTATAGATGAAGTCGCCGCCTCTTGAAGCATACCGTTATTTCAATGGTGCGAAATTTACTACTGCGAATTTAAACACCCATCGATAGTTATGCAGTACATCGCAGGGACGAAGCATATCGCTAATGAAAGCTAATACACACACGAAGTCACGCGCGGACATAAGAAATATTGCAGCGGAAGAATGTTCACCGCACCTACCCAATTTGTGCGAGCGGGTAGCGTGATGGTTCATCAAATAATATTTCACCTGGTAGCTGGGCCGGAAGTTATTCCATGAGTGCTTGTTCATGCACGGAGGAAGTGAATTTGTTAATGCCTATTCGGGAAACGCGAAACGCACGGGGTTCGATAAAGCGAAGTAAACGGCGGCGAAAAATTTAGCGGGTGTATGTATGTGCACCAGAGTGTCTAAAGTGATATGAAATTGATTTCGCACTATAAGTCATCTCGTTTCGTAGAACTACTTCAATTAACTCGGCTGCCTTTATATTTTGCTATGGCGTTTTTTTTATTCTATTCCTCGGAGCAAACGTTCCCTGCCATAATGCATTTTCCTAAGCTCTTATTCTTTTTTTTTAACTACCGCCTCGCGTAAGATGCAAGGAAAAAAAAAAGACGTATATTCCCGTAAACCGTAGGAAAAGAAAACGGTCGTAAACGCGCCAAGAGCGCCAGTGGTTGATGGAGGGGCGATCAATCCGCCATCAGAGCAAGAGGAAGAAATATTACGCGAGAAATTACGCACGGGGGTAGGACGGGATGTCCCGGCACCTTCCATGGGCAGCGGGCTTCGCGCTGGGTCGGACAGGGCTCCTTTCTTTCTTTCTTTCTTTCTTTCTTTCTTTCTTTCTTTCTTTCTTTCTTTCTTTCTTTCTTTCTTTCTTTCTTTCTTTCTTTCTTTCTTTCTTTCTTTTTCCTTTTTTTTCCGCTTTACTGCACGCCCGATGCGAGGGCAGCGAGTGGTCGGCATTCCTGGAAGCCGCATGGACGCACGCGCGCAGAGCCGTAAAAAGCGGTGCTAAGGGAAGTCGTTAGTGGTCTGCATTACGGCCATATTCGTGAGCCAGGGGAGACGCGCAGGCGTCCACTTTCCCGCTCCGTGCGAAAGGCGCACACACATTCATCGATCTGTTTTCGCTAGTTCGGAATTAGCCTTTATTTTTTTTTGAATTTTTATTTCTCTTCGCACATACAGGTGTTTCCCCAAAATAGAGCGCGCTTCTGTTAATACTCGTGCGGCGCTCTCATTATTTTTTTTCTCGTGAAAAGCGCACAATTTATTGAATTTATGATTCTCGAATGCTGCGAGAGAGTGCGCTTCTTTCCATTTACACGTTCGCGGTTCGCACGCGCTACTAAGAAAAGTCGCCGCACGGCGTTCCTGCAAAGTGGGTGCGCCGACTTCCACAGCGCTCAGTGCTGACGGCGAGTGCTTGGTTGAATAGTTTGCAGACGATGGCTAAATAACTAGCCTACCGAAGAATAGTAGAATAAACGCATATGCTCCGCTTATAATTAATCTGTTCGTTGGAAACAGTCAAGAATGCTTAGCATATTGTCGGAGAAAGACGACGAAGGCCGCGGAGCATTTCTGGGCTAAAAGTTAAGCATATCAGGTCTTGGCCAATCCCCCGAAGTAGGAATGCGCCATATTTGAAGGCTCATCATCATCATTACTGGGTTTATCTCAGGCCACAACATCAAACTGCGGAGCTATAGCCTGGAGCAAAGTGTGATTGGGGGTATATCTCGTAAGAATTCAATGGGTGGTCCGTTCGTTTTACGTGGACTGATTAGTACAGTGTGTCCCAGCAGATGAAGAAGGTTGGGGAGCCGGTCTACCGGCTCTCTAGCTCTATCCAACCAGCGATCCCTGCCGCGGCGGCCGCATTTCGATGGGGGTGAGATGCTTGAGACCCGTTTACTGTGCAATGTCAGCGCAGGTTAATGAACCCTAAATGGTCAAAATTTCCGAACCCCTTCATTACGGCCTCTCTCACAGTCAGATCGTGATTTTGGGACGTATAACCCTAGAAATTAATTCACTGTCTCGGTGCGCACGCTCAAATGGACAGTGGACTTAGCGGACTCTTACTCAACAGCCTAGTATGATCGCAAGACAGCGGCCACGATAGTCTGTGACAGTTAAAAAAACACGGGTGATTTAAGCCAATCATGATTCTTATCCACGGAGTACCTGGTAATGAGGTTTTGGTACGGAAAAGCAAAAAAAAAAAAGAGATAGAAAGGCCTATTTGTGCATAGTTACGCCTGGATTGAAACCATATGAAGCTGCTTCAATTTTAGACGCAGTGTTTATGATGAAGACTGCAATAGTGCAATTTTGTTAATTAGGAAGAGTGAGTGAAAAGTGATGTGTCAAGACTTGAAGAAGCGAAGCCGAACAACAAAAAACGGTGTAGTGTACAGAATGTTGCCTTTCCTGCGCGAAAGCCCACAAACCTATACCAAACCAGGACTTCACCTCTGTCAATGTGCAGCCTTTTCATATACGCCCACGCGTACGCGCGAGAAGGCCGGCTCCACTTTCAATCTTCTCGAAGTCTCCATTTTCATCACAGGAATCTACCGCGCTCCCTATGAAACCTGCAAGCGTGCTGCGCTGCTTTATAAACCCTCGGCAGCGCCTCTCTCGTGTACTTTCGCGCGATATTCCGTGCTTGGCGCAGCCACACGATCTGCCAATCTAATACTTCTTTTTTTTTTCCCTAGGGGAAAAATGAGGAGGGGGAGGGGGTTGCATCAAAATCTTCACTATGCTCATGCTACATGCTGATGGGGAAAAAAAGGTGGATTCCATACCAACGTTACTTGCTCTAGTACACGCTCTTGCTAAGAACACTCTCTTGGGCTATAGGTGGTACATTGCAAATGATAAATAACGCAGCTTGAAAGAGACATATGAGGACACGAATCACAGTGCACAAGCCGCGAGCGCTACATGTCAACCTCATATATGATATATAGTACTGGGCCGTTATTTCATGGTTGCAACATGGTTGCAGCAGCAGGTATTAGGTCTCCGCCACACACACACACACACACACACACACACACACACACACACACACACACACACACACACACACACACACACACACACACACACACACACACACACGCACGCACGCACACACGCACACACACACACACACACACACACACACACACACACACACACACAACTTGATCCCCAACTCGTCTACCTCAAATTGTCTTCTGTGTGTCCCACTAATGTCACGGCGGCAAGAAGCACGTCGTTCTTCGCCCCTCCCTCCTTTCTCCCACTTCCCACTTCCTTCTCTTTTTCTTGATGTACCGTACCCTGTCGGCCCCTTTTTATCGAATAGCTCTTATTGCCATAGAGTGAAGCGTCCCTAAACTTTTGCATAGCAGGTCAGGCAAATGAGCTAACGAATATGACAAAAGCACTAGTAAAAATTTTGTTCGCTGGGCAGTATACGTCGCGTAGAGTCATTCTCGATACGAGGACACACTATCCGTAGAACACACTAACAATGCTTGCAATATATGTCCTTAGAAAGTAAGTCGGGAATTAATATTTCTAAGTCACGTGCACAACTCACTCCTTACAGCGGAGTGTTTTATAATAAGAATTTCTACTTATTAAAGCAAACATTCTATGAGTAATATAAACGAGTGTGTTAGTTTACACTTAAGTAGTGAATCTCATTACATAAATGACACTTCGTTTGCCCGTGTGAGATCACGCAGTCCGCATTAAACCCAAAAGTGCTAGAATGCGTGGGCGGAAGCACGTCCTACAGACTTTTCTCTTTTTTTCTCTCTTTATACTAACAGAGCTGTACATAGAAACGTAATTTCTGCAGCTTTTAAGCCAATCAAATAAATTGTAGGATATTTACGACTTCATTGAAATTGCACTTTTTCAGTTATTGCAAAGCTACTCGAAACCAACTTGCATTTTGCGCCTACGCCACAACATTTCATTCTTGCTTTATTTCTAATTGCGAAGCAGACTTTATCACAGCTTCCACAGTTCCACACTGTGGCTTGTCCGTTAATCATATTCTCGTTACACCACGTAAAACCCCCTAATTTCGTAAATTAATTTATGGTCACGCAGAAAGATCTGCACAGAGCGCGAAAAAAGATGCTGGAGGCATCGTATTGTCAACGGTGGCTAGCAAGAGACGACTGGCGTCTTGGTAAATGGTAGGATAGGAGGAATCACACCACGGTTGCTATTCAACCAGGCATGCGTTTAATGTGATTTGGAGGCGGTTCTTTGTTACACTAACTTCGATTAGGTGTTAGGGGACGTGCGATTCGTGCCACTGTGCTAAGAAGCTTAAATTCAAGCGAAATTTTGTTTGCATATAGGCTCGTTCACTCGCACGCCACAGCCGACCGGTACATCTCGTGTTACTCAACGAGCAGTTCGCAATACTTTGTAACGTCTTCTACCTTGAACAAGGGGCGTAGTTCCTCAGTGAAAGCGTCTGAAAACTGCGGGCTCTGGCTCCAACGGACTCCAAAGTAAAATCTCGAGGACACTGCCCCCCAAATTTACGGCGCGGTACCACCGGTAGCACCGCACGGCGGTATCACCGGTAGCGATAAAACCCATACCTCTGGTGGTACTGCAGAAAATAGTTGCCGGTGTTATCGGTATTTATACCATCGGAAGACACCGCTAGGTATTGGGCGAATCGACCGAGGAAAACATGAAACGCAATACATTCGTCGCGGGTACACCACACATGAAAGGGACGCATGTGTTGCTTAGATATGAACGCCTGGCAACGTTTGCTCATGCTGTTGAGTCGGGAACAGTGTGAGTCTAAGGAAGGCTATCGTCAGTTTGTATTATTTCAAAGCGCGCCCTCTCAGACGTAGCTCATTACAGAAATCTATAGCAATAATAACACTCTAGTTCCGGATGGTCCAGTGAAACAATATATAACGTCGTTATTCAAAATGGGCAAGGCAAAAAGAAACGAGTATTACAAAAAAAGAAAGAGGGGCGTGAGCAACATAGAAGGCCAGAACGCAAAACAGCGTCAAAAGTCATGTATCATGTAAAAGAAAAAGGCAAGCTTGCGGAGCCCGCGCGCAATAAGCGCAAATCAGGGTGATACGCAAGATGTTTGCACCAAGCGCGCCACTTCCGTGCCAGTGTCGCCTAAAGCTATAATAATTGTGCGAGCGTCATCGTGAAACCCCAATTAAAATCGTGCCAACGCAAACGAAGATGTATCACGTCTAAGACCACTCATCTTCATCTCGAAACGTAACGCGTCCGGCGACTGTCGCGCTGCATGCGAATGCTTCAGCGCCAGACGTTGCCCGAATTCTCGAAAGTCGTGCAGGGCGGAAGCGAAAGGGAAAGGCGGAAGCGCAGCCCACCCCAAAAGACGAAACAATGAAACCGGCGTACGTGGACGGACTAGCGTATTTCGTCCGCAATGGGCGACACCAAGCTGGTGCTTCTCCGCGCGTGCCACAGCGGCGCGTCCATCATCGGCCAGCCGCGTAGCCTGGCCTCTGACTGGCTACTGCACGGTATACGTCGCCACCCCAGGGCATCGGGCACAAAATGCTAAAAAAAAAAGGAAACAGTCTACATATCATAAAAAGTCCGCCCACAACCCTTGGTTCTCCTCCGCTTTTCCTCTGCCCATCGATCTTCGGCTGAAGCGATGCCGCTGCGAGCCTGCACTGACTGTCTCTCTCTCTCTCTCTATCTTTATCTTTTTTTTTGTTTTCCCTATGGGGCCCAGCGGGCCCTGGAAGGAAAAAGAACGGAGGGACGGCAACTGCGAGCGCCTATTAGCGGACTTCGTTCGGTGTCACTTCCGTAACCATAGGGAACACGGGAGGTACGAAGCAGCATCGACTGGCAAGAAAGAAAGAAACGGGGGGGGGGGGGGGGGGGGGGAATAAGAGAGATAGCAGAGCTACGTAAGAACACAGCACGCCCCCATCTGCAGCCAAGAACGAATGAGAAAGAAAAGCAACGTTCATCACTTGTACAATAAGGTGGCTACGTATAAACAAAAACAAAAAAGACGAATTTTGTTTCATTCTGCCTTATTTGCTGCCTTGCGAGGAAGGAAATACATGGATTGGAAAAGGAGAGCTAAAGGTTGTAAAGCAGAAGGCACACACCTTTCTTTCATAGTACGGAAGAGAGAGAGAGAGAGGCAGCAAAAGAACAAAAAGAAGTCGAAGACTCATGATTAAAGTGTTATACACCGAGAAAGAGAGAGAAAAAAACCGAAGGGGGGGGGGGGGGGGCATTGGCCCCACGACGCTGTGTATCGAAGTCAGGGGTATGGTTTTCCAGGGGCGTCTCTAAATTTATGCCATTCCTTGCAAAACCTCGACGCGCTCGCATTTCCTTTGATCCGGTTGACGCTACGCACAAAGAAATGCTCTCGGGGCCAATCGATTCCAATACAGGAATTTTTTTTCCCGCCTTTTTTGTTCCATCATGCTCTTATATACAATAGCGAATAGATACTGTACGCACAGACACTGCTCGTCGCTGATGGTGGTATGGAGAATTTCTCGGCGTCTCCTTTCTTTACGATTTGTTTACTTAATTTGCGCTTATTTTGCTTCCCGTAGGCTTTTCACATGCGCCTCACGACTCTCAGACAGCTGCGAGAGAGGCGCATCAAATGAGCTACGCGCCTAGCTCATACAAGGGTATATGCAGAACGGCGCACAAACACGGAAGCTCGGTGTCTCTGCGCATGCACGCGCGCCCGCGCTCCGTGTTTGCCACAGGCACACCACAGACGCTCGCGCAGAAATTTCGCCCACAGAGAGAAAAAGAGACGTTCGCCGTAGGCAAGCCAGATATAAAAGGCCGAACAAGCACGAGAGGGAAGGGGGGGGGGGGGGGCTTGTTGAACCACACAAACAGTATAAATATTGGAAGATAGAGACTCCAGCTTGCAGAGAGCAGAGAAGAGGGAGAAAAAAAATACACCGTGAGCCACGAAAGACGTGAAAAGAGTAACTCAATTTGCTCCGGGACGAGAAACGCGTTGTACGCGGTAAAGGAGCTCGCAGTCGTTCACAAAATGAGAAAGCGAAAGAGCCCCCCCCCCCCCCCCTTTCTTTTTGTTCCCCGTTTGCTTCTCCTACTAAAAACAAGAAGACGGATCGCCCGGAAAAAGAGAACTAACGAAACCAAAAAGAAAGAAAAGGAAAGTAAAGAAAGAGCGAGTGAGATAAAAAAAAGCTATACGGACATATGAAGAGCTTGCGACGACGCGCACGAGGTAACGCGGGCTCTGAGCTTCACTGCTTGTTTCTGGGCGTTTGGCGCCGACGTCGCATCGTTCGCTGTTGCGCTATATAGAGCGAGCGACAAGCGGCGATCCACAAGCGCAACGCGCAGATAGAGTGAGCTTAGATAGGACAAGCAAAAACAAACGACAGAAGCGACGTACGACATAAGAGCGTGTATACGAGGCTGGCAGCATGAACGCCTAGTGGGAATTTGTAGCCGGCGCTGCAACGTTATGCTGCGGCTAAGGCGGCGTCGACGAGAGCCGTCGCGTGTGCGTGCGTGTGTGGACATTAGGGGCAGGCCGGCCAATTGGGCGCAACACGAGCCCCCTGGCCACACTGATGCCGGCCTGGGCGAGTGGCCTGCCCTCGGAGTCCGTCTTGCGTCTGCTGCGAAGGGTTTCACTCTGTCGTTTTGTTTTTAACTCATTTAGGTTTTCCTTTTTTTCTTCACGCCTTGGTGAAAGTCATCTGAGAGGAGAGTGTCACTGTGATGCTGATAGCTTTCTGTAAAAATCTGGTTGGTTCTTTTCTTTTTTCTTGTGTTTTGTTTCGCTCTTTTTCCCCCATCCTTTTTGTAGCGCGTTTTTACTCTTGAGACTGCGGCGACAGTCGTGAACTTCCCTCTGACTGAGAAAATGGTGCTAGCTAGACTAACACTTTCAAGTACGTTCTGTCACCTTTCTTTATTTATTTATTAGAATTACTCTTTTGTTCGAACGAACCGTCTCTCGAGAAGCAGGTACCAGCACACTACGCTCACCTTAAATGACGCCTCTGCAAGGTTGTAAACAATAGATAGCACCCCTGAAAAAGTGAAGATGGGAGGTTTAGGTGCTTATTCGTGCGCTTAGTGGGCCCGCCCATCACACTAGCCGTGTTTGCGATGGCGTCCACTCTGAGAGCTCTGAGCGCAAACTTGCATGGACAGAGCTCCTTTTTCTTCCTTTTTTTTTCTTTCCATTTCGGAGCGCTAATGTGGAGAACCCTCTTCGAAGTATCTCGACTCTTACACGAAAGCGTGCTCGAAAGGCCGAGCATTCCAAGATTTGTTAGCCGTCTTTTTTTTCTTTTGTTCAAACACGTCTCTTCAGAAAACTTGCCGTCCATATTTTGTATTACGCACTGTTCCCCATAACGCCGCAGGCCCATTCTCCCGCGAGATGGCAAACGCGCACGCCAAGTCGCACTCAGAGCAGAAAACGACTGCTACAGAACGCTGGTACCATTCCCATTGCCCCACCCCCGCCTTCTGTTATTCTTTATTTTACGCAACAATCAGATGGCGGAGACGTCGCGCGGGACAGCATGGCGAGAGGCTGACATGAGAAGGAGGAGGAGGAAAAGCCGGTGAGTAATTCTGATACAGCGCCCGGGTGGTGTGTACGCCCGAATCATGTAACGGAAGGAAGCATCGAGAGGGGGAGAAGCGCTGTAATGAGATTGCGGTGGTGGCGGCGTCGCCCGCATCTTGACTGAGGGGATTTGCTGGCGCAGCCAGGGATGAGATGAGGGGACGCCTCGCCCAGTGACGCCGCCCGACGCACCACGCGCGCACTTGCCAACATTCCCGGCGTCTTCTTCCTCTATACCCCTCTACGTTGCGCGAGCCACGCGGCGGATGGACTCCAGCGGTGATGGCGATGCCAGAATGACCTCCCCTTCCTTCGGAGGTTGCAGCGCCGCTCGATGAGATCGTCGCGGCTGTTGCCCCGCGGACCCCGGTCCCCCTTTGCTCGTTGCCCTGGGTGCAGCACTCTCGTTCCGGAACGAGCCGCAATTGGATGCTCAAACAGACCTCATTTCGCAATTAGGAGCAAACCGCATTCCACCATACCTCCCCGAGCGCCGAAACTCAAGCACCATTCGACCCCTATACTCTCACTGCGTGCCTCTCGCGTCTCCTGCCGCACGCCGCTGCGCTATTACGGCTTTGCGGTTGTAAAGTGGATCCCGTACATGCTGTAAACGCACGACGGCCCTTACCGAATTCCATTGCAACGCTTAGCAGTGTGAGGCCGCAGACGGACGCGTGGGTGCCAGAGAAGGCAACGCATTGATGAAATTAGTTAGGCGTATCTCTATTCCATCTAATTTTTGGATCGAGCTGACCAAATATTTTTGTCAGAGGCCTGTTTCTCCTTGAACTCTTACAGAATTTGTTGGCGTTAGCTTACGAGAGAAAAAAAATCACGCATTCCAGTAGCATCTCCGGAAGAATTGTACCTCATATTTTTATTCCCTAAGAAACAACGTTATCAAAGACGTTTACACTAAAGAGGTCAGCAAACTCTTTGCCTGATTTTTTTCTTTAGAACGACTGCACTGGTCTGCGCTACTTCATTGGGACCACTATCACTAATGTTGGCTGCCACTTGGGCCTAAACCCATCAGCGACAGGCGCCACCTAGGACCTTTGTGCGCATCTGTGTTGACGTTTCTTGGTTTCTCTTATTGTGACAATGAGCACCAACATATATATATATATATATATATATATATATATATATATATATATATATATATATATATATATATATATATATATATATATATATATATATACATACATACAAGGGAGGTAGCGATATATTTTTTGCTTTGGCGGCCCCATGCCGCCATCGACCAGGATCTTCGTTATGCCGAGCACTCGGCCAGCGCGCTTGTACCTATTTCACTGGTTGGCACCCGACGGCAGCAACGGATACCTCTCTGCTTCCCACAGCAGTGGCGGACGCACAACTATTTCACCTAAGCTATGGTGAGTTAAGGTGCCCGTGCGCCCAGGGAACCTGACACATCCCTATGTGGTCACCTTTCGAAATAAGTACACCTAAACAACAGACCGCGAAATATGCACTACTATACCCTTTGAAAAAAAAAAACGAAATCGGTGGGTGTCTGGCCGGCACTGGGAATTGAACCCCGTACCTCCCGCAAAGGAAGCGGACGCCCAATCCTTTCGCCACCGCTGCGGCTAGGAGCAGAAAGTGCGGCAGCGTTCGCGCCACCAGCTATCATCTTGTGCACAGAAGAAAGAAGCTGCCGTCTGCAGTAGTGGGCTAAGGGCAAGACTGAGTCGAGCGTAAGGGAAGAAAGAAGTTCGCGCGCACTTTTTCGTTTTTGCTACATACCCTCTCCTATTAAGCTTCAACCAAGGAACCATTGTAGCGTTTTTGGAGCACGCTTGCCTCACACCTAGAACGGCTGGCTTCAAGCCCTATCACGACCCAACTTGGACCATATTTCTTTTCAGCTTAATTGGCCTTATTTCTCCTACTTTTTTTTTTTACTTTGCACTGCCGCGTCCATTTTTCGCTCACGGACAACGCCACGAACTGGTTCTCTCCGGCGCAAGCTCCTTAACGTAATCGCGCTAGCATTTTCTGAGGCACGAAGTATAAGCCAGGGTTACGTCACGACGAGCGTCTTTCGTTCTGCAAGTTTTATGTTTTGATGAACGAGGTGAAAGTACTTCTGCACATACTGCGAAATCGAGACCCAAAAGACGCCTTCGCCTCACAATAAGCATTACTGCGGCAGAGCACGCTTTCGGGCAGCAGCCCCGTGCTCTCAGATTTTGGGATCTTGCTTTACTTGCGGATCATACAAAGGGCATGCCAGCTGCCACAGCGGTGCTCAAGATTGCGTCAAATTGCTTGTTTGTTCGCAACCTTTATATCTGCGGTAGGCGTAAGCAAATCATTCAGTTTTGAAGGATTTGCTTCAGCGAAAATAAATTTACCTTCGTTTGCTTATGCCACACTTTCGCGAAGATTCATTCCATTTTCTTTTATTAGGTTAAAATCTCACGGCGTCAATTGCTCATTAATATCCGGATGGATAACGTAGCTTAGCAAAACACGACCAAATGTACATGGCCTACCTTTATATGCTACATACGAATATTGATTGTCACCTCTGAATTACCGCATGGCTTTTTTTTATTTACTACCTCGCTGTGTGACACAGCTTCATATATAAATTTCTCATAATTTCACCTATTCAGCACGTTGTTTATACATCAACCACTTCCACACCATCACTTTGAATAAGGCTAACTAATTCCCTCACACACATCTGCTTTCCTTATGTTTTAAACAGCTTCATGAGCCAACAAACAATGAAGCCTAAGATAGCATAGCGGAAGTTAATTGTAGTATTGTAATTATTAAGCAGAAAGGAAATAAAGTGGACGTCATCGTATGACGAGATAGCTGCTGCCCAGTAAATACTCGTATGTACCTAAAGGCACCAAATCTGCTGCAACGAGGCTCAAGCTGTGAAATAACGAAAGGGAATGAGACAAGGGCTCGTTTTTATTTGTTAGAAACAACTTGATGAGCCAACAGACAACGAAGCCTAGGACAGCATATGGGAAGACCATTGTTGTATTGTAATTATGGAGCAGAAAGGAATTATAATGGACGAAAAGGCAAAAAAAGAAAAAGGTGTTCCACACTCGCCGCTACGGCTAGGAGTCGCGCTGCCTAACACTCCCAGGATTATATGTGCATAAGTACTCAATAAAGTGGACGGGGGGACGACCGCCATCGCAGCTCAGCGGCAGAGCGTCGGACGCGTTATCCGAAGGTCGTGGGTTCCGTTCCCACCGAAGGCTGGTTTGTCCGTACCTTAAAACAGTATGGCTCTCGATATCGATGATATACAGATAAAGCCTATAAAGTACGTTTTAGAATACATCACTCCAGCTTTAATGCGTGTCTTTAATCTAATCTAGCTTTACAGCATGGGATGTTTCTAGAAATAAAAAAATGAAAATGAGTAGGGTAACTGTAATATTCAAAGGAGGTGACAGAAAAGATGTATCAAATTACCCACCTATTTCAATATTTCCGGTATCCTTCAAAGGGTTAAAAAAGGTTATTTTCCGCGTGTGAAATTTTTTCGACAGACAAAACATTATATCTAGTGCTCAGTTCGGCTTTTGTAAAGGCAGGTTAACGGAAACTGCTTTGCTCACCCTCAACGAACATTTCCTAAAAAATATCGAAAAAATTTGTTCACCTTAGCACTTTATATTGATTTTAGTAAGGCTTTCGATTGCATCAATCACAACATTCTGCTACGGAAATTATCGCAGAATGACCTTAGAGGTATTCTATTATCTTTAGTCGAGTCCTACCTAACTGATCGGAAACAATCAGTTTGTATAAAAGACGAGAAGTCGTGTTTTCTTTCAATACTAAATGGCGTGCCTCAAGGTAGCGTATTAGGTCGGCTGCTTTTTAACCTCCTACGTTAACAATATAACTAATATTGACATATCTGTTCAACTTATCATATGTGCCGATATGCCAATACGGATTTTCTGGAGGCAACACGGCCGGCTTTTCTAAACCATAAATTAATTAAAATTGAGTATTTTTACACTTTTCCCGAGTTTCATTCTTTTTATTTTTCAAACACTGCCTTCAAACTTTCCTTGTGTCTACTACATCTCTGACACCCAGAGTCGTTTCCACCAATACCAGAAATAGTGATATGTGGTATGTTCCACGGTTTCATAATAAATATGGCCTACAATCTTTACAGCACAATCTGCCACACATTTTAAGTACATATCAAGGTGTAAAGTGTTTTTCACCGAAGGAACTTCGGATGCATTTTGTAAACATGTAATGATTGAGTGCATTCTTTTCCTTTTTCTTAATTTTCTTTTTAAGTGTTCGTTTCTCGGAGCCAAAGTGCATGATTTTCTTGTACCTATTGCACGTATTTTTTCTTCTTGCGTATTCAAATACATTTCCACTATTTCATTATATAATTTTGATCTTGTTTTGTGCATTTGTATTAATAGCTGTTCTTATTTTGAACTTCTAACAATGTTACTATTTTTTATGCAACCGCCACGTATGCCGTGTAACGAACCATCGGCCCAGTAAAGCTGTACTTCCAACAGCTTTTCGCCGGTGGTATCCCCCAAAACCTTTGTATTTCTGGAAATAAATATTGTATTGTATTGTATTGTATTGTATTGTATTGTATTGTATTGTATTGTATTGCATTGTATAGCCTTTTCGTCCACTTTAATTCCTTTCTACTTCATAATTGCAATATGCTTCTGCTATAATTTCATCACACAGGCTTTTCTTTGTTCCCGTCGATAAAGGTCTCCATTGCGATACCGCTCACCGTTAATGTTCTCTCCGTTCTGATAGCTCCAAATCAATTGCGAGGTTACAACGCCACTCCTGTCATTGTGATAAGTTCACGCTGGGCACCAATGAACTGGTGTAATACGTTCACCTCACGTCGTTTAGGAGAACCAGGTGAACATGCGTGGGGTGAATGATATTAGTTGCATATACGAACGCTTGAATTGAACAAAAGTAAAAGGAATTTCATCGGTCGCTCTGTGTCCCGAAACAACAGTGCGCCTGCAGTTAGGTGCTGTGTTGGGTACTCTAAATACCAACGGGAACGCGCAACAAATGTACGTGACAAAATGCGCCGCTTCAGGAGACACAATTTGGCGCTCAGAAGTTGTTGTTGTTTTTTTTTCTAATAGATTTCGCTGCTTCAAACACATACACTGAGCATCATATTTTTCTACATAATTTTTTTCTTGCGCGCTGGATGTCTGGATTACGGGAGTTACGCAACCGAAGCAAGAGAATGAAAACTATATACAGAGAGGCTTTTATCGCTCGACGCGCCTTATTTCTTAATGCGCCAGAGCGTAAGACGCGCAACATTTGGAGAAGTTTACGGGAAACTCGAGGAAAGCTTCCAGTTTCAGCAGCACCGAACGGCTAAACGTAGAAGAGCGAGGCACGAAAACCTCTACACGACTGCGCAATAACTCTGTTCGCACGAATACCCATTATCGTGCGCTTGCACCGGAGCAATGCCGCTTACGTAAGACGGCAGGGCAATCGACCGCTTGACAATAATCCTAAGGTGAAACTTCAATACTTTTGCCTCTCTCTCCCCCTCCTCCCTCCTTTTTTTTTTTTTTTGTTCTGGCAATCTTTTCTTTTTTTCATCGTTACCTTTCTCTTTTCGCAATAACAAATGACTGCCTCTAACGTTCCCTTCGTTTTGGCACCAGCTTGCTTGCTTGTTTGCTTTCTGTTTTGGCTGAAGGTGTCAGTGGTTATCGATCTACAAACAATGTTTCATTCTTTATTTTCAGATGACAAAAAATAAAAAGAAATATGATAACCATGGACCGTATTTTGTCTTATTTCCTCCGTCCTTCCTGTCGCCTCCCTTCCTCCAGTTTTTTTTTTTTCCTATTTGGACATTTACTGTTATTATTTTTCTCGGGGTGTGCTGCCCAAGGGAATGAAGCTACCAACTTCTTCTGAGAAAATGAATTGGTCATTTGGCTCGCAGCACAAGCAGTATTTCATTTTAAAAGTCAAGCGCCCGAGCTTGAAAACGGATAGTTTTCTTTTGCTTCTCATTTTTAAAGCACGAGACATTCGTATTACATAAAGTTTGTTATATCTTGATCATCGAATGAGACAAAAATACGCAATGCGGTTGCGCAATCCTTGAATCTCAGGAAAAACGTGAGCAATCTTAAGCTACTAGACAAGGCGCGTCGATAAAGCAACGTATCCACCGTGTTTTATTTTCAATGAAAACGCTAGATTTTCTTGCGGTTATAAGCTTCAAAATGTCGCGAACAAGAGAACAAATGCGAAGAAGAAAATTTGCTATGAACAAACGAATATCACGTTCTGTTTGTTAGGGCGCAAACGTTTCCTGAAAGCTGATGGGGACCAACAAATTTCATCGAATCACTTCGAAGACGATTCGACAAAACTGCAATTCCGTGTTGAAAGTGCAATTCCAGTGTTGAATGAAAACTGGGCGAGGATTCCGTAACGACGCTATTCCAATTACTTTCCCTTTAAATCTTCGTCGGTGCTGCGAGCCGCGTTCCTCGCACACATTATCACCAGGCGGCCCTGAGCGGTCGCCGATGAGAAAGGCATGGAATCAGGCGAAATAAATTCCTAAATTATGCCGGTCCCAATGCTACTCTTTAACGCTCCCGTGTGGTCCTATGCAGAACAGTAGGGCCAGTGCTTCTGAATAAAGGCGAAGGCTGACGTAAAAAAGGAAAAAAAAAAAAAAAGGACGAGTTATCTTTTTCTTCGAAACAAAGTAAGGGGAGCGACTGTGAGCGATACGTAATGGAACGCACGAGGAGGGCACGCATCCATTCTCGACGAGTATGCAAAGAAAAAAGAAAGAGCGAAATTACGGCAACCTTTATGCGAACGCTTGCGATGGTATGCCGATCAAGCAGAAGCAGATATGCCCACATTTCTCTAAGAAGCATAATAGGCGTGAATAAGAGACATTCAACTGCCCGCTACGGCGGCAGGAAAAAGATAGTTTTCAGCGTACTCGGAGATTGTAATTGCTACAAGCGAGAATGATTTCAGTAGTTATCTTTCATGTGCACAGTCTAAGGAAGTGGCATCGCATTTTTTTGCGCAGCGCGAACAAACAACTATAGCAGCACTGCCAACGTGTCATACTTGAATAAGCAGTTGTGTTCTGCGTTATTATATTTGAAAGATGTTCTCTCTAACCTTGAGAAAATGATGAGGATACATGAAGTAAATTTAGAACAAAAAGCATCGTACATATTCAAGGCACGCATTGAAATCCACTTGAGCCAATATTTTTCAGAATTGCTTACTTAAATAGCATGTAGCGACGCGCAAAGTGGTGTTTGATTTCTTATTTTGGAAGCGTTAAATTTCATGGAGTCGTTTTAAATATTCACTACCCCGTTCACAAGCTGTACTGAGGCGCTTACACAAAATCAAGTGGCCATATGACAGTGTTAAACGTCTATAGGTAAAAAAAAAATGTCGTTAAGATGAAGGTAATGCGCAATAATTGCCGTGGACAGAATAGTGAAAACATTTCGGATGAAATGAGAAGTGCGTCGTATATACGCAGTTAGTATATGTGTGAGAATTTGCACCGCTTGTGTCATAATGCACGTATTCCTTTTGAAGAATAGGGCCAGGGCCTCTTATCGAAAAGCTATCGTTAAAAAATCACTTAAGTCTAGTGATTCGCCCAGTAACGTAGGCGATTCTACCAAAAAGTTGTATGTTTTAAAAATACGCATAAGTTGGTATCAGGGAATCTTTCGCTTCTTTTTCTTTTTCTTTTTGTTACTATATAGAACCCGACATGTCCCTACCAGCACTGGTTTCTCAGTCATCACACAATTATTTCACACTGTGCTTCTGCGAAGAGTGGCATAAATATTGAAGGATTACTGTAGCAGGTAGTACAATTCCGGTGTTTTTCCTAATTGGATAACTAAAACAAGCGGGCATGATGTTTCCACAAACTAATGCTCAGAATTGAATGCCTACAAAAATTCAATTATTGAATTAGTACACGTGTCGTCTTTTGAAAATTGCAGCCAAGGAATTCACAAGGCTAATCCTTAGGATGACACATGCTTTTAAATATTGCAGCCGAATTTGGTGAAGAAGTGCGCACACGTTGGTGGAATAGCTGCTTTTGTGTTTCAATGGTTAAAGGCGCATTAACTTCGCTAGCTGCGTGCCCTGGATCGAACGATTTCACCGATACGCGTTAAAAGGAAGAAAATTTACATTTCCTTCAAAATGAATAACTGAACTCGGGCCTGCAGTGTGGTGAGCGAGCACCTTTTGCCGGGGTCGCGAGCCTAAAGTTTTGGGCAAGGGCGCTAATGTGTGCAACGGGAGAGGCGACGTACGTATACGATGGCCTGATTGGACTCGCCTAGCATCTCTTCGCGTCGTACTTGTGGTGTCTAACACAAATGGAGTCTGATACGCTTGCGAAATCCCGACATCAATCACGTGTGGATAAAAAACAAAACAAAACACGCTACGCTTCGCAGCAGGAGGCACTGGAGTATCCTAACAGACACCTCTAGCAAGGACAAGAGGTGTCAGAAATCTTGTCTTTGCTAGATGCTTAGAACATTCGAAAGCGCGTGAATATGCGTAATTCGTTTTTATCCGCCGTTGAATGATCGTTGTGAAGGGAAGGATAAAGCAAGTTGGAATCAACCAAACAGAGAAATGTATACATGTGAGTTGAACTGCGTATGTGTGACGCTCTACCATTCAATTTAGGCAACTATCCTGAGAAAAGCGTTGCATTAATTTTGCACCGCATTTTGATTGATTGATTTCTGGGGTTTTAAGTCCCAAAACCAGCTATAAATATGAGAGACGTCGTAGTGGAGGTCTCCGGAAATTTAGACCACCTGGGGTTCTTTAACGTGCACTGACATCGCAGAGCACACGGGCCTCAACATTTCGCCTCCATCGAAATGCAGCCGCCGCGGCCGGGATTCGATCGCGCGACTCTCGGATCAGCAGCCGAGTACCATGGGCACTACACCACCGTGGAGGGGCCATCGTAATTTCTATGGCACATATTTCAAAAACGGGTATCACGTGCCACACAATTATTTCAAATTGTGAACTGCTTGCAGTTTCACAAGCTTCACTTTGCAAGTTACAACATATGCTACAGTATAATCGATTAAGAACCTATGAAAAACCTTTACTATTTATTGAAACATGTATTTACATTCGTCGTGAAAATAATGCCCGCCTGCTTGAGTAACTTAGCTCGAAAACACGTGTTTGTTGCGGTAAAGCCTATACCCGTGCAGCAGGCTTGATGTTGCACCAACATTCGAATGAAGGAACACCAAACTCCTTAAGAAGGCAAATACTGTTCTCATCTGTCCCAGCACTGCAGTATCTGTGCTTGCGTGCATGTTTACGGCAATACGGCTATCGTGCTACAGCACAAAGATCAGAGCACACACGAGATGTAGTTGAAACTTCTCATAATCGTTCCCACGATTGCGTAACATAGACCTCCATTTCTTTAACACAAAATGAATTCCCGATATTGAATCATGTTCACACGCATATAAATTGTGTAGTGCAGTTGATAAACATATTAGTTATAACCTTTTCTTTTTAAAACTTTCTTGTATGTATCGACTACATTAAAACGTCGATTGATAGCGCTCGTGATCGTTTCCTCATTTTATATTGTTTAATAGCTGTGACGATAACAAACCAGGATTTGGAACTATCATGGGCCTCTTCGGCCGCCGCACCTGCTATTTAATTCCCAGTCTGATTAATAATGGTCACTACTGGAGTTACGCATGTCCAAACAGCGACATCATTATAAGGGACGCCATAGTGGAGGGCTCCGAAAATTTCGACCACCTGGGGATCTTTAGCGTGCACTCATCATCATTCACTCCGTGGATATGCTGTGAATTTTTTTACTATGCGCAATGTCTTTACGTTTTTTCTTTCTTTTTTTTTTCTTTCGATGGCTGTTTTTACCGCCTGCTTTTTTTGTTTTTGTTTCTCTAGAACTCTTTTAGCCCCGCCACGGTGGTCCACTGGCTACGACACTCGGCTGCTGATCCGAAGGTCGCGGGATCGAATCCGCGCCGTGGCGGCTATATTTTTCGATGGAGGCGAAATGTTAAAGCACGTGTACTGTGCGATGTCGGTGCACGCTCAAGAACGCCAGGTGGTCGAAATTTCCGGAGACCTCAACTACGGCGTCTCTCATAATCACAGCGTGGTTTTGGGGCGTTAAACCCTAGAAATCAATCATTAGAGGTCTTTTGTCGTAAAATCCCTTATATAATACTTCCAAGTGAACAATAAAGAGACGGTAGGTGACCATAAGCCTTGACTTAGGCAGCACTCGCACTTAGGTAGCACTCGCACTTCACTTAGGTAGCACTTGACTTATTAGTAGCACTCGCACGTCGATTGTGTTTGTTGTTAACCCGCGCGCGCTGGCTTTTATGAATAATTTACATTGAATATTCTGATGTTTAAATATATCTTCAGCACAACACACCTATTATATTATTTTTATGATATCACGCACTACTCCTGACATACCCTCTTTCGCAGGGTATATATACTTTTTCTTAACGCGAACGGGCACAATTGGCCGAGACACAAGCGTGTCGTTCGGCGCTCGTGGCACTAAAAAGAAAATGAACTGCAGCCTCCGACGAGCTACTTGTGTTTCAGATGCGATGTGCGTAAGAAAAAAAAATAGCTAAAATGTTATCACTTAAAACATGCATTCATTGTTCTACTCACCAAAGTCAAGAGGCAGTGCTTTGGGTGCCGTCGGAGCGACCGAGTCCTCACTACTGAGGAACTTGTCTTCGTCTTCCTCCACGTAGGTTGCGCTGCCATCTCGGTTGTGGCGAGACTGCGAGTTAATGCAAAAGAAGGTGAGAGCAGTGCTGATTGTGACCACTTGTGAGAGAATGCCAGTTTTGCAATGCTCGAAAACACATCACTAACCAGTCATCGGAACTAGTAATGCAGGCGCTTGGTAACGAAAGTGTCATTCTAAGTGCCTTCATTCAAAGCGCCAAATACTTGAATGCGTGCCCATTAAACGAGGCGTTCACTATAGGAGAGCTAATGAGGTTTCATCGAGTGAAGGGGAAATGACAAACGTCTTGCCGCTGTCGTCATCGGGTTGCGATTTTCTGAGTGTTTTTTCGTGCTAAAGAATTCGAGAGAAAAGTACATTTTTGTCGCGTGCCTATAGAAAAGATGCAGTGAAAAACAATAAACTAGATTAAATTACTTTTCTTCGTTTTAGCGTAAGAATTACAAGCTCAGGGCGATGCTTGAGTTTTTCCTAATAGAAAATTATTTTTTTCTGGAAAATAAGATATAGATGCAGTTTGCGATAGTTGTGATGGGTAAACCTGCTCATGAACTAATAATAATAATAATAATAATAATAATAATAATAATAATAATAATAATAAAAGAGTGACGTAACAGAATCAGAAAACATTTGGTGCGGCCCCATCAAAATTAAAGCAGTTCGACTACAAAACTAATAAGTGCAACCCTGTAAAACAAAAAGGAGTTCAAACATTATGGTCATGCACGGACTGAGACACAGAGTGACAACAAACAAATACAATGCGCCAAACGCAGTTTTCTCAGGACCTGAATAAAGTTCCTTGCCTGCCTGCCTGACCTTTCTTTGCTGTAATGTACAAATGTTACAAAGCTCCATTGAACGGCAAGCAATTCCAGAGTTTTAGAGCCGAACAAGAGTTCGCAGCTCTTGTTCGTAGTATTGTTGTTACAACACGACATGACTACGAGGCTTGCCGTGGTGGAGGATTCCGCATTGATTTAGACCACACGGGGTTCTTTCACGTGTACCTAAATCTGAGCACACATGTGGTTGTGCAGTTCGCCTCCACTGAAACACGGTCCGTGTACAGCCTGGAGTCGAAACCTCTCCGCAAGCTTAGCAGCACCAAACCTTACTACCCCTCCCGGTTAGGGATACATCTTGTGTGTGATGGGCTAGCTGCATTAAAAGGAACATGTTAAAATACTCCTTAGACACCACAGTACTCACTTATAAGTATGTGGATGGCATGCGTTGTATGACTATACGAGATGTGGGGGCGTTTTATGTTCTTTAATATGAACTGACATCGAAATGAGCTCTACTGGCATATGGAACATACATTTAACAGACACATGAAAGGGCGCCTAGCCCTAGGTTGCAGGCTTCTCAGTGGTTGCTTAGGTATCAATGAAATGATCACTCAGTTCAGCGTGACAGTAGGTTTACCTTCCTTATCATCATATCCAAAGTCACACTCGGAATTATTCTTTACCTTTCATCTGTTAGGGAGCGAACGTAAAGGAATCAACTTGGGGCATTTTTATCTCAAACTGTCTCCATAAATCTAGCTCAAAGAATGCGGGGAAGCAGCCGGTAAAACATGCGAAAACAAGTGCACAGGTCGAGCAGCAATATTGATTGGCAATTACAGTGTTTAGGCTGACCGATACCTGTTGTGCGACGGGAACACTTCAGCGTGACATAGAGGTACGTGCACGCGAGTCGTCGTGTACGCGTTCGGTACGCCGATGTCGAGCTGACAGTTAACCCTCATTGTCTATTGTTGATTTTATTACCGCATTAAGAAACGGTAATTAAAGCAAGCCAGAAACCGTTTTATTGACTACACCTGCTCAACTTATGAAAAGCATGCTCATTACTTGGCTCTCCTTATCGAAGCTGTCAGCAACATGTATACAAACATATACTAGGCGTATATGTGCGTGTTTTCCTTTTTCCTCAAATTTCCCTGATCTTCTTGTTCAGTAGGGACCTTACATTCTGTCACACGTTACATTTCGCCTTCTCTCCTCCAATTAAACTTAGCCATATGCATGTACCATCACGTACATTTTTTTTCCAGTTGCTGTCCGCGCCGTATGTCACACACATCACTCAGCAATCTTGTAGGAAACTTAACCTGAGCAGACACCAAAAGTCATTATTAACGTATTAACGAAAGTCTACTAAGGACGACGAGAGAAACATTACAGATAACAAAAGCTGGGTTAACGACCATAACTTTCGAAGTGGTCTCACGTCTCCGCTTAGGATTACACTGAACAAAATTAAGCCTCGGGTAAACCGCACCCTTGTGCGCAGCCGAAAACAAAAAAAAAAAAAAAAACGTTGCACAGCCCAACGCATTAAAAGCACATTAAGTTCCAATGCCCTTGTCAAGCGTCGGCCCGTGAGGATACGACGGTACAAAACAGGGCCTCCTTCCTTTTCTGCTCTGCCATCTATCTGTATCTCCACGTCGCTGACGCAATTCCTGGGTTTTTTTTTTTTTTTTGCTCCTCTCGTTGGGCCTTTCCGCTATGTAACGGCACTGCCGTCCAGTCGTTCCGAAATTAAAACGAACTCAATCGGGCTGAAAGAGGTTCGGAGCCTTCTAGCCGGCACTTATATGGAAAGGCTCCGTCTTGGGAGCAATATAGACGTCAATGCAAGCCGGCTGCCTGTCGGATAGGCATCAAAGTTCACCCGCTCTTTCGCTATCCTCCGTGTTCTTTGTTTCCACCGCTTCTTCTGTCTCACTGCGAGTATCTCTTTCTGTCAAACGCACGACTCCCCCCCCCCCCCCCCCCTTTCCATTCGCTTTTCTTTTATGTCTTCATCGTCACGCGCGAGATTTCACTAGGCCCCCCTTTATCCCTCGTTGCACCGCACTGCTCTTTCGCGTTGCCTTGAGCGTGTTTATTACTCTGTCATTGTCTTTTATAAATGTTTCGGTTTGCTTTCTTTTGTCTCGCTATTTCTCCTGCCGTTTCAAGTCCTTCCGCCACCGCGTCGTAGTCGTCGTCTTGTTAACAGCGCAGGCACAGCGAGCAATCGAGTTTTATCCGTTTCCTTCTTGACTCGTTTATCTCGCTTCGACTGCAGGATGTCCTACCTCCGGTACAGCCCCCTCCCCCGCCCCCTTATAGACATACACATACCTCTCACCCCCCCTCCTTTCCTTCCCATGTACGTGGGTGGTTGCGTTTGTATGTGACTGCGAGCACGGCGGAGACGTCGAATTCCTTTCGTGTCCGTTCCCGAGATTGTGCCAGTTTCGCCCTTTTACTTGGCACTTCCCCGTTTTTAGTCCCCCTTCCATCCCCCGTTTCCTCCGTTCTTTCTACGCGGCTTCACTGACGTTGCAGTACTCGTTCGGTGATTCCCCGACGTGTAATCGTCTTCTGCTCGCTTTCAGCTTTCATCGTACGCCCAGATTCACTCGGTCGCGCCGCAACGCATTTCTTTCTCGCAATGAAAGGAGGCGTGATCCATTAATCGTCACTGCGTGAGTCCGTAGCGCGCGCGATAACACGGCCTGATTTGCTATCAGGTGCGCCCGGCTGTTTTTTCGCTTCATCTTCGTTTATTGCCGTACGACTTCCTTGATACCATCTTTAAAAAGTAGACTGCTGAAACCGAGTTTGTATATGGTCAGAAAAGTACAGCGTAAGCATGACTGTGGCCGTCAGGTATTCTTTCTGCAAGCGATCCATGTCCACAAAAAATAAACAAATAAATAAAATAAGGTGTCCTGCAGACCCCACGCACTGTGGGAATCGCTGCCAGGAGAAGCAGTCAGCGCGGAAATTGCCTATGATTAATTGTTTGGCATTCAGCCAACTGTGACGTGTAGCATAAAGGTCTTTATGCAAAGCGCATGAGCACCCATTCATGAGTATGGTTAGCGTGGACTAGCCAGGAACGTTGACAGCACCCATGGCAACGTAGCTCATGGTGCGACGCAGTGTTGGCGCTCACGTTAGTCCAAAGCACAGACGTCCATTTTGTCAAAGAAATATGGACGGTGTGTTGATGTGCTGTCATAAGCGTCGTTCGTTGAAGTATTCCTACGGGATCGAGAAAAGATGCACAAAAGCATGCCGAATGGTAGCATAACATAAGTATTGCTATGATAGTGCTTATCACACATTAAAATCGCAATTCACATTACACAAGCCGCATCATCACGACTGTAGGTGCAATGGGTTTATTATATAACTATGTGGGATCAGCCGCCGTAACCTAGTGGTATCGTGCTTGCTTGCACCTCGAGGGCCCGTGTTCTACACGCCCAACGCTTGGTAAGTTGCATGTGCGTATGTATGCTTATGTCTACATTTCAATCGCAATAAACGGTGTTCCTTTCTTGCTTAAAGAGCGGAATTCCTTAAGCCGTCTATCCGGTGTGTGGGCCAATTTCGAGGCAGAGCAGCGGGTGAGGTGCAGAAAACTACGCGCGATTGCAGTATCGTTAATCGTGACGTACACGAGTTTATTGATGCAAAGATCAGTCATTCATGCTCGTCATATATTTATACCCTACGTCCCAAACACATGGGTATACCATGTGAACGCGACGACCAGGAGTACACCGGGACGTAGATAGATAGATAGATAGATAGATAGATAGATAGATAGATAGATAGATAGATAGATAGATAGATAGATAGATAGATAGATAGATAGATAGATAGATAGATAGCGCAAAATGACATGTTCACCAAGAAATGCTTCGCATTAAAACAACTAAAAAGCAAAAAAGAACAGAAAGAGTGTGCACTATTAACAAGGAGACGACCTTACGTTATTGGTTGGATCGTTGTTCGAATTCGACACCAGAGGCGTGTTCTAGATATTCGAAGAGCGTCGTATTATTTTATGGCCCCTCGAAGGCAATCGGGTCTCCGAATTGGACCTTCCCGGAGATTATTCACTTAGTCGTTCTCACTATCTCACTATCGCTCATTTCTTTCTATTTCATTTTCTTCCGCGCGTTTCTAATGCAAACTTAACCTAAGCCTCTTCGGTATAGCTGGGCAGATGTGAAAAAAACGCCGGAATCGCATAAGGCATTGTTACACCACGAAATGTCAAATTTGAAGGCGATTTCTTAAACGCGATATGACAGTAAACAAACAGAACGAACGTCAAACACAACTGTTTACTTAAGCTAAAACATTGCGAAGTTGGTATTATTGCACTTTTTAAAATTTCTCCCGTTGTTTAAAGGCCACGAGAACATCCCTCGGGCACCAGCGTCACCGAAGCACAGAGCAGAAAACAAGAATTACGGCGCGAAAACATCGCGCAAGAAAGCGGGTCCTGACCAGTACGTCAATATGTGTGCTTAATAACGACGGTAGAGCCCCCGAACGCTATTTGCACCCCCTTGGTCAATGGCACCGGATGCAGCATTCCTACTACTATGTGACAGCGGGACTCTTGAAGAATCGTCGCACGGGTCGCCTGGTCATACTAGCGGTACCACGTCACAACAATTCCCTGCTGTTTGCCGTCTTGCGAAAATGGCCTATTCCCCGGTGTCCCGTTAATCATCACGCGAAGCCCGTGACGGGAGGGTCTCGTATGACGCGAGAGTGCTTTCGTGTATCTGTGCGCTTGTGATTGTCCGTGCTCCCATATGCGTAAACAATAAAAAGTCCAGCGATAGAAGAGGGCGACAAATTTCTCTTCGCTGTCATGAAAAAAAGAAAGAAAGACCGTTTGCCAAAGTCCGAAGCTCATCATTCTGTGAAGACCCAGCACGCATACACGCAAGTGTGATGAGGCGATTAAGAAAACGAAAAAAAAAACTATAAAGCACGACATACATCATGATACGCATTTCATCGCGTGCTCTTGAATAACGACCAATTTCATAACTAAAAAATAATGGTCCGTGGCATTTCGTGCCCTATTTCTCGCGGTCAAGCAGAAATTACGTCCATTACATTGAAATGCGTTCCCCCGTATAGAGGCAGCAGCGTGACGTACACAGTTACTTACGCAAAACAAAAAAGAGCCAGGCCTGCGTGGAACCGCAGGACAGTTACAGCGTAAGCTGTAGGAGCGACCTTCTTAGATGCCATTTTAAACGCTTGAGGAAACTAGTGCAAGTAGAGGTGGTAGGTATCCCCTGCGCCATAACTCTTATCATTTCGCCAAGTAGAGAAGTACCCACTACGCCATAATTACTGCGGCATTGTAACGTGCTATTCTGCATAACTGAACATCTTAGAGAGTCTCTTGGCATCGTTTTCCCGAGAACGAACCGAACTCTCGGCCCGGCGTCGACGACGAGCTGCGGTTTGGGCTTCTCTCTGCAGAGCTGTCTGTTGTGCCCGACGTTACCTTGCTGCAGCCGCGCGCGTAGCTCTGCGATTCGCTTCTTCAGCAGCGGTCCGCACTTTACGAGGAGGCGCCATCAGATCTATCGAAGAGCCAAGTCAGGTTGCTGTCGGGGCTGCGCACGTCGCCTGCCGCGTGATGCATGGCACGATCCGACAAAACTGCTTCAAAGGGCAGCGCTTCGTAATATTGATGACGGAAATGTTGAAAAAGATTGTTTCATAATGATCATGTTGATGATGCCTCTGTAATGGGTCCAGAGCTACTAACCATGCCGCCCTGTGTTTTTTAAATGATTCCTCGAACTCGTTATGCAATCCACTTTCCCCAACGTGTAGTGGCGTATTATTATTCTGCCACGAAACATTACACTTGTTAATGCGATTCCTCGGCAGACGTTACACCTGTGTAGGTCTTTTAGCGAAGATTTTTCAAGCACAGGCGTGGCTCAGTGGTAGAATGCTCGACTGCCACGCAGAGGACGTGGTTTGAATCCTCCTCGGTCTCGGTTATTTTTTTCTAAAATTTGCCGCGATAGCGGTTACGGACACCGGCGGCGGCGGCGGACAACTACGGCGCAAAAACGGCCCTTGTTGTAATCTCATAACAGCTTACGCTGTAAAATGAGGAAATTAAGTCGAGCGAGAATTCTATCTGGCCCAGTTGTATCAACAGAGCGTTTTGCGATCGAGTTGTTGTCGGGTTCAAGTCTTAAGATAATCGTTGCATGTGTAGTGAAGAGGAATGCTATCTCGCCTTATACATGTAAATACTCACGCATGCACTGGGCACGACTACATGGCAAGAAAGCAAGCACAGTCGCCGATACCAATTTTCAATAAGCGCCCAACACATTGACCATGAACTTGTCATTTTCTTTTTTTTTTCCTGTCGCTATTCTTTGTTGTGTTTCCCTTGAAGGAAACATTGTGGCATCGAAATTTCAGTCTCAACGAAAAATTCACTGGACCCTTATGACAAGCTAAGATGACCTGATGGCGAAAGCCATCCTTCATTGCCGTCAAAATGCCCGGCCACGGTAGTCTAATGGTTATGAAAATCGGCTGCTGATATGAAGGTTGAAATCCCGGCCACGGTTGATGCATTTTGATGGAGAAGAAATGTTGAGGTAACTAATACAATATACAATTTGTGAAAAGGAAACAAGAAACGTGGTACAAAAATCCAAAACTCGCGTCTCGTTCACTTCGTATGTATCGAAATTGACATGGAAGAGGGCGGATTTGTGAAGAAAGTGACTCACGACATCAATAGAATGACGTGCTCGTCACTTACGTCACGACTAAGAGTAATGAAACCACGCGTGCCTCATCCAGAATTAAATATATGGTCATGAGCGGCACGTGACTGAATATTAACTTTTACAGCCCATGCCGAGATATATTCGCGTGATGTTGGACTGCCAAAGGTTCCGGCTTCGAAACCATATATGTCCCTTCTTTGAAGCCTTACGCCCCGGGTTCTACTGCCAAAGGTCTCAGCTTTAGCCTTTACACCTCTTACGCGGTAGGTAAGGAACCGTAGGAATATTTTGTTTTTATAATTTTCCAAGCAGGCTTCCTTCACCCCTAATGGCATTGGTGGCTTCCCTCCATCACACAGGGCCCTTCTGCAAGACGGTGCAGTAGATGCCAGAAATAGACCATAGAAGACTGGGACCACGGTGCCGCAGCAATTTTCGAAATCTATCTGGCCTTCCAGTAATGACAATGAATTAAATATTTAATAAAAAACTCCCCATTGCCGAAATATTTGCTGTTCTGGTGGTGAAAAGTCATATGAGAGTCAGTGTCCGCAGCTGTCAATTTCATTCCTGATCAGATATGGTAAAAGAGGATGAAATTAAACTGATCATAACAAGAACTACATGAGGCACAAAATGAAAACTCAATATCGACAGCATGTTCTGTTTTTTGTTTTTTTTTTGTCATCGTTCCAGGGGCATCTAGTTTGAGATGCAGCGCGTTCTTCAACACACCCGGCTGCTGTTTTCCTGATCGGCTACCCGGTGGCGTCGCTGCAAATGGAAGCGAGTAAGCGCCATTTATTTTCCTTCGTTGTCATCCAAACACGACTCACAACGTCGCTGTCTTTTTAGCCGCCAGCGTTCTGATAGCGCGAGTGTTCCCGCTTCCATTGTTACAGATCGTTGCCAAGTCGTCGCCTGGCTGCGGTGAGGTCTCGTTTATACCGGCCGGCGACGAAAACAACGTCGACTCTGCGCTTTCGGCTTCGTGTGCCACTTTGTGCGATGCCTTTCTGTTTGGTAGCACGTGCGTTGCTCTTGTTCGGACCGTCAACAATAGGAAAAAGAAACGACCGGCCATTCGCAGCGCCAGTAACAATAATAATAAAAAAAAGAGCTCACCGATTTAGCGACAACGGGCCGACGTTGCCGCCTGAATAAAAAGCAGGCATCAGAGCTTGCGTGAGCGCTTCCGCAGCGCCATCCTTTCTGGACCTTGCGGCACCTTGTGCAGCAAAGTAGCCGGCACGTCTTTTTTTTTTTTCGTGTTTTATTTTTCGTTGTCCGCAATAGCGATAACCCGTATTCAGAGTCACTAGCTTTCTCCGCGCCTCCCATGGCGCTGATTCTCTGCACGCTTCCTTTACACGCTTTGAATTTTTGCCGTTGCGATTTGGTGTACGTAGCAGGATTTCTCGGAAATGATACAGTGCCTTTGCTTTCCATTAAAGCGTCCCTTACTATAGTCTTTTCATTTTCATCAACACTGTTTGACAAGCTCACCGCTCCTACACCTTCTCATTTTCCATTTACTTTGTTAATTTTGTTCTGTCCGCTTCGTGGGAAAGAGCTTGCAAAAATTTTAACGTCAAAATCTAACTCCAAGTGAAACGCACATGCCTGCATCGATATTCAAATTCCTAACGGCCATTAAACATGCTCTTCGTGCATACAGTGGTCATGTTAATTGCTGAAATTTTATGCCCTAGATCCTCGTTCTCATTGCGGGGACGCCGTAGCGCACGGCTCCGGAAATTTCGACTACTTGGGGCTCTTTCGCTTCCAACAAAATGCAACAGGCGCAGCCATGACTGAATCCCGGCGTCTTTCATGTCAACAGCCAAGCACCGTCAGCACTGCACCACCGCGGCGATGGCATTCAAAGTAAACGAACGCAGCGACAAGACAGTCAGCAGTCACTTCGTTAAGAGTGAAATCAGGCTTCAGTGAGGGCTTTTGTCAAGCACCTGTTCTGGAATGAACACTGGGCGGAAAGAAAGGTGTCGCAGAATGTTCGGAAATTTCTTCAGGAAAATAGACGAGGTACCACTCGGCCCCTTTCCTATATCGGCTTTATTGTTGTCGTTATTGTTTACGGCAGTAATTAGGCTGTCAATACCAAGAGTGAAAAAAAAGAACCCCCCCCCCACCCAAAAAAAAAGAATAAAAAAAACCCAATGTAGCCCAATATTAAAAAACCTGCTAAACAGTACCGAGTTAGGAAGATAAAAAATGTAATGGAAATATCACACCATATTATGAAATGAAGCAGGTCACGCACACATTTCTTTTTTCTCGCATACATTAGTTAAACGAGTTCGACTAAGCCAGAAATAAGACAGCCTGAATAAGTGCAGTCGACAAGCTGAAGGATAGGAAGGTTTGTGATAATGGATAGCTGTTCTTGACTGGAAAAAGTTTGCCGCGCAAGTTTACAGAATTTGGCACGCGTAAAGGGATAATTTCCGAGGAGGTACCCGCCTGTGAATGATGGAGCGCAATCATAGCCATAGCATTAAAATGGGCAACCAGCCGGAACGAGTACAAAGAAAACTTGAGTAAGGTAAATGGGTACGTAAGGCAGACGTACTACATTGCATCATCCAGCTACTGAGCGCTGACGTTCCTGCGCTAACGAGTACTCTGAAAAGTTCACGCATCTGGTGGAAACTCTCGTAAAAGCTTGCAGCTTATTATTTATTTGAGCTGGAGCTGGAGCTCGAAGATTGCTGCAAGGTCGTTTTCTTTCGTGTGGTTGTACCCATTTCGCTCCTTATGAGGTTGTTCTCAGTGACCGTAAGGACGCATAAACAAAGCGGTAAGGCAATTGCGCAGGTAGAAGAAACTTCGAGGCTTGTGCACATCACGCAGCACAGACACAGCGTAAGCTGGACATCACTGCGTGCTCTCTCATTCTCCTCTACCGGCCTTCTTTTAGTGCTCCATATTCTCCTCCCCCTCTTTTTCTCCTTCATCGTCGTGTTCATATTTTGCTTATTTTTCTATTCTTCTGGTACTTCTTCGTCGCCTTCTCAGTCTCCTTCTTCTACTTCTTCTCCTCCACCTCTTTCCTCAGCTTCTTTTTCTTCTTCTTCGTCAGCGTCTTGTACCTCCTCATCTTCTGCTTTCACCTCCTCTTCTTTCTCATTTTTCTCTCCTTCGGTGAATCCACAGTCGGACGTTGACAAACATGCATTGTCCTATAACACCACTGGTTACCACACGAGCCGTGGCGGAGAACAAACGGTGCTCAACCAGGTGGTGAGAGTCAGGTGGGGTTGGCTCCGCTCCTGTTGTGCTCTGTTCAAGTTCACACAAGCATTGAGGTATTTTTTTAAAGTTTTTTTTTTATTGTGAGCGATATCCTTTCCAGACGCTGGCGGCAGCGTGCACCATCGCTACCAAAATAGGCTATTGTACTGAGCCCATAACAGCTTACGTTGCAAAAACAAGGTGTTGAGATGTAAGAGAAAATTATAAAGGAACCAGCCTAGTTTGCTACTAGGAAACGTGTTTAGCATGCTTTGAGAGATAATTATTTGTGACATTAAACGTTGAGTTTTGCGCGACCCTTACCATTGTGCCCTGCCCATAAGCCTGAGCTAACCGACTCCCACGCACTTGTACCACCTATGAATATTTGCGCTGCTGTTAGTTTCTCCGCACTATGAGCCTTTCCGCAGAGGTGCACGCTTTACAAAATGACAAAGTAAAAAACAATGGAACGCGTTTCACCTCTGTGAGAGTATTGGTCACCTCTGCAGCGTCACACACGCTTTGTGTATAAGTCACGCATAAGGTTGCTTCTTTATGTGTTTACATGTGATGCATTTGCAGTGCATTCCTTTGCGCAGCCCTGCAGAGTATACGATCGCTAATCGTAAGCCGGTAACTGCTTCGCTCATCCTTCCACAGTGCAAGATCGTTGAGCCTAAGGAGGTCAAGTCAGTGCGAACCACTTTGGTATCTCTACATTTCTTTGACCTTGTATTTTTCCGTTAGTAATGTCCCCCTACGTTAGAGTTGTCACATCGACTACCTACAGAGATCGAAAGCTTTTAGTCGTTTTTTGGGACTTACATCACCTTCACAGTAGTCACGGTTATATTGCAGATGTCCTTCCCATGGCCGGTGGCTTTCTGGCGATGCTATTGCTATTTCAGAAAGCTGAACATTAAAGTTCAAGCTACCGCAAATTTGAGAAACTCGTGTTAATCTTTATCGTATGGCCCGTTAAGAATCGTACACCATATCTTCACACAATAGCTGCCAGATCCTGCCCAGCTGAGCGGTTATATCGCCAATTCCGAGATTGTCTCCTTCAATGCACCGAAATGCGCCACTCAGCACTCCAATATGTCTTGGGTACTCAACAGCCACGGTAACGATAATGGTGATTCACGTGGTAACCATGGAGACAGCAAAAATAGCACGTGCTACATGTTCACATACGTGGAAAGACTTGTTAGCCCCAATTACACAAGATGAGATAGAAACACAAGAGACTGTGCCATAAGGACACCATCTACCCACCTAATAGTGCAATAACATTTTTCACGTCTTGTTAGTCGGCGTTCAGTGCATGCGGCGAATAATTGACACTTATGATTACAGACGTATCCGTGACCGCTTTAGTTATTGAGGCGACTTATCCTCCTCCAAAGGATTCCTTTAAAGGTTGCGCAATGATAATTGTGTGAGGACAAATCTGAATGTTGTCGAAAGAAAGAAAGGAGACTCTGAAGCATGTACAGAGACAGTAAAGCAGCACAATCTGTCCCAACATGATGCCAACTATGTTCTAGGCAACTTGAGACAGCAGCGCGCATATGAAACACTGAAAAAAAAAAATACTCGTTCAAGTATTCTGGATAAAATTCACACACGCTGCGCCGTATTGTCGCACAGTATTGCGATGTAAGTCGTGAGTTCACAATGGCTTTTTGCGTTAAAAAAAAATGGAAACCGAGTACCGCCATTCACCATCACTTTCTTTCTTCTACGGGACGTTTTATCTTGTCGGTGGTTGCTGATATGAATTCTTTTAGCACTTGAACAGTTTTCATATGCAAGCCCAAATTTCTTCTTACGTAACCATTAACATATTTAACAAATATTAATATTAATATGCATATCGATAATTCACTCATTTGAATAGTCCAATGCTTAGGGTTTCTGGCATTTCTCTTATTTCTTATAATAATGCGCCTTATTGTGCTTGTTCATGCGTGTCACCGAGCACCCATACTGGTTCCTGCCCGAAACATTTCAGGCACGAATCATATGAGAATAAAACCATCATGAGAAGAAAGGAGCCTTCTGCAATTGAGAGTAAATAAGCACAATTTTTTTTAATTTTCGCGGCAAAGACACAACGACGTGGCAAAGGCATTCCTTCATTCGATATTCTTCTACACTTTCTTTTTCTTCGCCGACAGCGTACCCAAGCATCGGTGGAAATGCAAGTGCCATTGTGCAATGCATATAAATATGCAATATTCTTTACAAAAAGCGTGCACGAACCTTAGCCACTTCATCCAACAGTTTCTTTGCGCAGTTTGCGTTACTGGCAGAGATGGAAATTCACCTTTCTTGCGTTATTATAACATGCCACCGACAGCAACACGCGGCTTCGAAAGAACTCTAAGTATCTCAAAGGAGATGAAACCTGCACCTTCATCCCCAAGAGACAGAATTCCTCACATTTTTGAGGCTCCATGTCGTAACAAAAAGCGAGCTACTGACTGTTCCTTCAGAGCGCATCAAGTGAACACAGAGCGAGAGAAGAACGCAAAGTAAAAGAAAGTTAAACGTATAACGCACTAAGATGAACTAGCTGCTGTTATTTGCACGTATTATGCGGGTTTGCACAAACTAAAGTCTCGTTTAGTGGAGAACATCAAAGCTCTGTTCGAAGTTGAGCCTTATTATACCCATTTCCGAATGCATATCCATACTCATACAGATTTCTGAATGTCACGAAGCGTGTGGCATGCAGTGGAAGACTCCGGATTGATTTTGATTACCGCGCGAAGTTTTGATGTGCACTTAGATACAAGCACCCGTGTTTCCGCACGTCGTCCCCATAAAAATGCGGCACCACTGCCGAGACAGCCCAGGCAACTTCGAGCTCAATTCTGCAACCTCTAGGATTCTCAAGAGATGGTCGCTTGTTCCTGCGCATGAACTGCTTTAGCCTTGTCCCCGTTCAGTCTTTCTCCATGGCTTGTATCATTCCCTACAATTAAGCAAGCAATGCGAATAAACACGAAATGTTTGACCAAGTAATCACCCTTTAAGTCACCATACACGTTGTTGGTGGCGCTGACCCGGAAAGGGCAAACTGCCTTCCACTCTCCGCCTTTCACTCCAGAATTCTGGGTACAATTAATGATAATGTGCTACTGTTGCTTGCTACTTGAGCACAACGTTCGAGTCATAAAGATTTACTTGAGCGGTGATGCTCAATTATCTCGATAAATGAGACAATTTCGGTGCTCATATATTAAGCTCGATGAGTTCTTGCAAGACTTTAAGAAGCGGTAAAAAGGCAGCACGGATATTTCTGACTTCGGTGCTCCACATTATAAAACTTGGAGAAACTAAAAAAAAAACAAAAAATATATGAGACTACCATGCGTGATACTTAAGGCATTACATCAGTAGTTGTTCTTTTGTCTGTCCCATATGCCCATAATTAGGAGTAGGGGGAAGTAGGTGTGCCGAAAACCACAGTTCTATTATGCGAAAAGGATCACTCACAGAGGCAGACTGTTTGCGGAAGAGGTCTATAATCAACATTTTTTTAATATAACCTATTCGTTTGTAATTGACTACGCGTTTCTGCACACATTACTAATTAGTAACAGTTATTTATCAAATAAAAATGACATTTAGAATGGCGCATGTTTGAGTTATTTCTTCCCAAAATGGGCAACGATGTATATATGTTGACATTCCAGCAACTTTGGTGCATCCGTGCAAAATTGATTTTTTTAATAAAAAATGAGAAGAAAAACAAGAAAAGTCATATTTCTTTACTGCAAACGGCCTAACGCGTATCCTAAAACCGGCCGTAAGAATTTTTTTTTTTTTTGCAAAGTGAGTATGCTTTACAAATTAAACAAGTTGTAATCGCATACGACTTGTAGCATGCCCTTCGTAGTTCATATCCTTGTTTTAATTTATTGATGTTTTTTTTATGTCGCATGCGAATGGAAGGAGCTCTGGAAAAAAACAAGGGTGGCATTCTGTGCTCGTGCCACGAAAGAAAAACTCCAAAAGAACATATACAATTTTACTGAACGAGAAAGAAAGACCAAGGAAGAGCGCCTCGTTTTCCGGTGCTGCGACCGCTTCAAGGATAGTGATGCATGGACATGGAATGACGAAGGGAAGAGATAAACGTATACATTCTTCTCAAAATATTGCCACGCATCGAACGTCACCACAGAGTAGCTGCTAATAACATAAAAATGAATAAGCGAAATTGCAACCTCATCAGTAGTAGTATTGCGAATGCATGCTTCTGTTAGATGGAAGCCGATCACGGAAGAAGAACAAAAATAATAGTCTTTGAATCCGAGATGTCGGTTATATCGGTGTCTACCGACAGTGATTTTCTGTTTATAGTAACAAACATTAGGGCTGCTCCTATTTTCCTTAATAGACCCTTTTCATAAACTGTAAAGCTATCTTCCCTGCGATGCAACATGCCCTACTAATGACGACAGCTGTCATTATTTAAATGGTGTCAAAATTCAAGTTGCACATGCTGCGGCCCGTTTTTTGGGAATGTTTGTATCAGAAGGGCTGCGTCGGCATTTTACATGCCCTATCGCAAGCAAATTGCACTTGCACACGTTGTTTGTCAGATTGCCAATGCCGCCATTAGCAGGGCAAGCTGCATTGCAGGAAAGCTAGCTTGCAGTTTATGAAAAGGGTCTATTGCGGAAAATAAAGGCTACTATTTCCATTCCGGATATCTCTATAGAAGAAGGAATAATTTATTACGCGCCACGATGCGCCGATCTGAAAAATCTGGCGCGTTACCTATATCGCCTCGACATCCTTAACAAATTTCCCGTTTTATAACCACTCCAGAATGCCACGGGAGCTTCGTCGGTTGTTCCCCTGTTAGGGCGTAATCACTCCAATAAGGTAACAAGCTTTCCTTCAAGCTCGTCATCCTCTCCAATTACGCCGACGGTTGCAAACCACGATAAACAACGAAGAGAGACACAGGCCACAAAAATTAGGAGGATTAACGTTACGGCTCCCTCGTGGGAGCTTTGCTCACAGAAACGTTAATCGTACTAACTAATGAGGTCAGCGCCTGCTCTTTTTCTGTGTGCGTGTCTCGTGATTTAGCACGATGAGCTTCAGCAGCAGCGTCCGAAAACGGAGGGCCACGCTGTACCCAGCGTATCATGGTCTGTCTTTGCAAGCAATTAATTTGATCAGCCCGGGTAAGATTAACTACAGTTGTTGAGCGAAACACGCCCCTCGCTGCGTCGAAAGTGCGCCTCTCTTGTGGGAGCTTAGTGGAAAATTTGGTGCCGCGAAACGGAGCTAGATGGCGCCACGGGGAAGAGACAGAAAGCTACGAAGTGGCAAGCTGAAAGACACGCGAGGTTTTTAAGAGTTGCGCATAGAGCTCCCTTAATGCTCACTTCTAGAAATGGCTGGCCGTACAGGGGAATTGAATTCGCTGAACATGAGAGAGAGAGAGAGAAGGCAGGGAGGCTGAAGCTAAAGGAAAGGTCTCGGGGAACGAAATAGACGCAACATCGATGGTATTATTATTATTATTATTATTATTATTATTATTATTTGCGGGAAGAAAGCTGCAGCTACAGAAAATGGCCAAGCAATGCTGCCTCGGGCGTACGCTCGGCTAAGGCTCCGGTGCGCGATGATAGCACCTGACACCGTAAACGGCTCAAGAGAAAACACATTTCAAGGCATTTTTTTTTCTAGATGCCGTAACGTTGTAGTTCACACATTTGTTATTGCTTATGCAAAGGGTGCGTGCGTAGAAAAGCAACAAAAGAAAAAAAAAGCATTTTTAAAAGAAACAATATATATAGAGAGCAGCACAAGAAAATAAACTGCTTGCAAGTTGGCAGTTCTGCCTTTCCGTGGCGGTGGCAGCGCCATGGAGGCGGCAGCGCACCTCTATTTCTGGGGACGAGGTAAAAAGGTGCGGAGATGAGGGAACGCGGGCGGCGGCGGCGGCAGTCAAGGGTGTTGAGGGGTTTGGGAGCTACAGCGCTAGCCTTCGAATATGCCACCGCTCGAGTGCTCGGTGCATCAGAGGCGCGGCAACGGCCGCGTCAAAGATCACGAGGCCGTGCTGTTTTCAGCTAGCGCACCTCGTTTTGAGACTGAGACGAGCGAAAAGAAATAGTAAAAAAATGTCTGCCAGAACGAGAAGAGAAGTGAGAGGAGGAAATAAAAAAGGTGCGCTGGCCCGGCAAGAGCCGGCGGATATAAGGGCCGCTCCTGTCTGCAGCAGCGTTCGTTCCCTCTTCTCCCCTCCTTAGAATGAACTCACGAGGGCTGCATCGTCTGCGTCACAAGCCTTGTCGGGTGTCACTTCGACTCCCGTTTCTACAGCCGCCGCCGCGGCTGCTGCTACTGCTCGTTCCTATTTTCCGTATAGGCTTCGCCACGCAGTACGCGTCCCGAAGAATACCGTCTCCTAGACCTGCCTCTATTTTTTTTTCTTAGTGCCTTTCTGTTTCCTTCCGTGTGATTGCCTTTCTCCCCTTCCAAGCTATATTCTTTTCGCTGTACTTGATCGCGAGCACGCGCCGCGCTGATGGCTTCTAGCCTGCAGAGCGCGTACGCCTGCCGTTGACAAAACAGCGTGTGCGATGTAGGTACTCTCTCGTTCTTCTTCTAAAAAGGCTTCTGCGCACTGAGAATCTCGGTCGTATTGCGTATGGTTGCGTTCTTACTGTGGTTCGCGTTATTATAAGAGGCACGTTTCGCGCCGACAGTGGGTGTAGCGTGTCTTAAAGGCGTCCTTTCTCCGAGTCCTTATATCACGAGAGAAATGTGAACTGCGAAGACAGCTTGCTGCGAGTGGACTCGCGATTCAAGTACCCCGCATTTTTCCTCAACTGCGTGGCCAGTACACATAGCCCAGGTCACCGATGAGTTTTGTGAAACATACCAATGCGCACGCAACCACTTTTGCCTTCAAACTTCAAAGGGCATAATGCAGCTGCTACTAGCCAACCGCATGTTTTGAATTCGTACCCTTTTTATAGGTGCATAATTTTGTCACGGCGGTTAAAGCGTCACGTATTTGTGGACTGGTTAGCTGCAAGAGTTTTGTATAATTCGTCCTCAAGCATTAAGCGCATCGAAGGTCGTTATGCTCACAGAACGTGCTGCCCTCAGCAGATCCCGTGCTGCCCTTAGTAAACTGTTGAGAAGCCATGCCAATACCCCAGATTTAAGCAGCGTCCTGGAATCTCCCGGAAAAATTACTAATGGTAAAATGGATACCCCCGAACGTTGGCACTGCTGAAAACGAAGAGGCTGATTGCCTCGCTTCCCACAACCAATGTGACTATCCTGAAATTTCTTGCAGGCTTGACAACGCTCGTGTGCTGATCCACCGACACCTACCATACGACAGCACCCAGACCAGCGTGTTGCAAGCGAATCGTTTCCTCTTAGTGTTCGTGGTCGTGGCTTGCCTCGTCGCGCAAGAGAAATGCAGTGTAAGCTGAGGGTTGTCTCTGTTCTGGTGCGCGAACGCTTACACCGTCAAGGTCGTGTGGACAGTCCATCATGCCCATCCTGTGGATCTTGTGAGACACTTGGGCACCTTATTTTAGAGTGTTCCACGTGCAATACGCAGCGTACATCGTTAATATGAGTGTAAACGTGTTGGCTCGCAGTGCGCGACCATTGTCCTGTTCCCGAAGGGGAGTGCTGCTAGAAGAGACCAGGCCCACCGAGCGCTCTTAGCGTTTCTGGAAGCTGCTGGCCTGGCGTCTCGTTTATAGACATATTTTGCTTTTGTTTTGTTTTGCCTGTGCATTCATCTGTTTTTACTTTCTGGTTTGTTTCCTCTCTCCTTCCCCTCTATTTGTTTCCTTCTACCAAATGATTAGGCAGGAGTTATGGCCCCCTCGGTGGCAGTTGTCAGCCTGCCCTCTCTATTTCTTTCATGCCCTTGTGAGCACTTGTTTGCATGCCAAATAATAATAATAATAATAATAATAATAATAATAATAATAATAATAATAATAATAATAATAACCCCCACATTTTATACACCGTGGTCTGATAAAAAGTGCCTGTTTAATCTCGCTCACATTAACATGTAGATCATCATCATCCAGTGTGAATGCGGTTCTTCCGTCTGCTTATCACTTCTTATGCATCACATATTTTCCGTGCTCGCTGTTCTCAGCTTGTTTTGTCATTTCTGTCGGTGGTTTCCGGACACATACGCACAAGTAACACATATATGAGCACCGGCCCGCCTATGAACGACGCGTCGCTGACAGTGCGCACGGACAGCCGTCACGTGCTGTTGAAAAATTTCGAAAGAAACAATCGAATCATCGTCACTGCACCTAACGCCAGCGCTCGCAACACGTCCGGGCCGACGAAATATAAGTGGATAGCGGGCCGTCTTTTATTCTAAACACCAAATAAGCCGACGAGTTAGAAGCCATGATAGCTTGTCTCGCTTCGCAAAACACCCCGCTTCATAACTTGATTGAGCTTCTATCGCGCGCACTATTTATATGGCACCCAACGATAAGGAAAGTAACGTAGTCATAGAGAAACGCCGCGAAAGCATCGAATCGGCGCGATAGCCCCTCCTCTACAGTTTCGTGAAAGCGAATTTTGCGACGCGAGCGGTTAGGGGCGCTAAAGTCACGTACTTCCTTTCCTTTAATCCTCTGGTGGACTCGGCGGGCGTCAGCGGTTCTCCCGTGGGTGTATGGGAAGGGCCCTTAATGAGGCATCCCGAATCTAAAATGAGGATAATAATCCGCGGATCCTTCGCGCGGCTGTCGACAGCAAGCGCCTCCTAACCGCCGGTCACACAAAACTTTACGTGCGTCACCCGATTTCCGGGTTTTGAAAGCAACTGCCGCTTGTCGGCGTATTTTTGCCTGCGCTTCTTCCTTTCATTAGCGCACATATTGAAGCCCCGATGGGCACCGGACTCCTCTTCAAATCGGCAACCCGAAGAGATGAAGTAACTAGATAAAAATAAGGAATAAGCGACTAAATATCCCGTTCATTTGTGCCCCGTTTTAAAAACGGAAAGTGAAAGGAATCTATAGAAAAAGAGTAGGATGATCGACCGACATCCGCACCACTTTTGGTACTCGCGCGACGCGAAGCAGCCGAAGCGAAGATGCTAAATTTAAAGGAGGAAACATGACTATACATTTTCGGTGGTTCGAAATAATGGTAACATCTGCAGGACGGAAAGCTTGCAAAATTTGTATTTGATTTTTCTTTTCATTTTCCTCCCTTTTTCTAACTCTCTCTTTCTTTCTTCATGAAGGCCCTGAGCAACGTGATTTGAACACTAATCGCTGGTACAAAGGGAACGCAGTTCATTCTTTATCATTACTTACTGCAGTTATTGTTCGCTCTTTCTTGTCAGCGATCGTACGCGTCTCCATGGAGCTTTTCTGCCGCGTCTTACTCCGAGGTCGTCGGCTTTGTCATGTGCTCCAGCCTGGAGACGTGTACTGAGCCCAGCAAAATTGGAGCAGAAAAAATAAAATGCGCGGGAAACGAGATGAAGGCGGGTCAGCCGGTTTCGGGGTGGGAGTGGATCATGGCTGGCCGTTAATTGTGTAATTAAAGGACTACGCCCAGTTCTAATTAAAGGACTCCATCTCTGGCGCCCTGTTCTTCCAGTTTTATTCTCAGTATATACATACATATATATTTTATCTGAGAAGAACGGTGGATCACGCGGGTGAACGGTTTTCGAACAAAGCCAGCAGTCTCTCATCTCTTGCCCACAACCGGTCGTGGGATGCAGAAGGGAAGCGAGCGAAGAAGCGACTTAGCCTGAAGCCGAACCCCCTCTGAGAGCTCTTTCCTTGCCACCGATGACTCTCCTTGAGATCAAAGAATCCTGGCCGAAATCGACAGGGCCGCGTTTCTCTCTCTCTCTCTCTCTCCTTTCCTGCTAAACCTTTGTTTCACCTCGCTGCCTTACATTTCTTTATGTGTCATTGTGCTTGTCAGCGCGCTGTATTTGAAATTTTTTTCTATCTCTTAAGACAAGAGTAGTAGCTACGGCAACAGCGGATAGACTCTGCCAAAAAAAAGAGAGAGAGAGAGAGAGAAACGCAAAGAGAGAGCAAGTGCTGTGGTGGACTAGGTTTTACCTTCAAAATGCAAAAAAAAAATGAAGCTTTCCTTATTAACCGCAAAGCACCCCGAGGTCGCAGTCATACAGCAAAGCGTTGATGGTTACAAGAGCTCCGCAGAATGAATTGAACTGGTGGGTGTGAGCGCTGATTGCAATGCCGGCCTATCGACAAGATGCCAAAATGCCTCGCTGCTTATATATTTTGGCGAATTTGAAGCCAGTAGAGATAACAGAGTTTGTGCCTCGCATAAGGAGCAGTTCCTTGAACTTGGCCCCTAAAAAGAGCGAATCACGAGAAATTTTCAAATGTAGTAACTCAATTACAATGCTGTATGCTAGTTTACCTTAAAAAGCGTATTTAGCACAAACAAACACTTGAGCCACTTGTTTAAACGTTTCTTTCTTGGAGGGAATTTCTCCCGCGTTACTGTTTTTCTTTTTCCCTTCTCAAGACATTGTATTTCACTCCATAGTTTCAATATGCTGGGAGTGACATTTCACTAATGCGGCACACTTTTTTCTGTGTAGACGTGAGAACATTAGACGGTAGGCTTCGTCATAACTGGCCCTTCCAAAATAATGGATTGGTTACTCAGTTGACAAAGAAACAAGAACAGAAAAACAAAAAAAAAGTTCAGAAGCGCTACTATATTTGTTTACGATCTCTTGGGGACTGGTTGAACTTACTACGTTTTTTTTTTTTCTGGAATAAAAACACCATAATAGCTGCGTCAGTCGAGATTTGTGTGAAGTCCAACGCAGCATACTGAAATAAGTTTTTCTATAATGGGGGCGGACAGGGCCACTACATTGCACTGTATACCATTGGTAGTTAAAACGTAATGTAGTGAACGCCCAAAACATCACCTGTAAGTTTCGAAAATGGAGGAAGAGTCCCCAATGCGTTTCCTTTTTCTTTGCATGAAATCTCAGAGCCCTGAGCCAGACTCTTAGCCCAGAAAAAAACTAATACATTACCAAGCTCAAATTACTAAATAACGCGGCTAAACGCAATAAAGTGAAGAAAAAGAGCCACGCTTATGTCATTTAACTGATTCAAAGTAAGGACGACCAGGAGGCGAAATTTTCGACAGTGAAGCACACGAAAATAAAAATTGCCGGAAGAAGTGCACCTTCGATCTCCGAAACAGGCAGTCATGCCTCAGGCACGGCAGACTAAAAAAAAAAGAAGAACACTTCTCGCGTTTGTCAGCGTATAATTAAAATTAAACTCCATGTGCCTGATCAGCAGTGGGAAACATGAAAAAATATTGTTTCTTGTCTTTGATTTCTAAAAAGCGAAATTGAGAAAGTGTTTGCATTCATGGATTTTATGGGGCCATTGATAAATTGGCTTCAATTCCTCTTTTTTTTTCTTTTTTGAGCGCACGGTAGTCAACTGGCAGGATTTCTAGTTAACCTCCCTTCGAAGCTAGTACGTCATTTTAGGCACATGAAAAGAGACCATCAGAAATGAGAAATAGTAAAACCTGCTATTTGCGGAAGTTCGAAAGATTCCCTGACTTTCACATTTTTTTTTGTTTGCTAAAGCCCTTATTTAACCTAAGCACCATAGTTAAACTTACGCTTACAGTGCAAAACTGCAGAGGCCTTTTCAGAATTAGAGTGTATGCTCAATTATATGTGCGTCGATTCTAATATATCATTTAAATAGGAAATTCGCCGTTATGTAGGAGAATAGATATGCATAAAAGCAAAAGAAAAGAAAAAGAAAATAAGAACAAACCATCCGAATACGTGTAAGCACCAATTTATCCAACAACCTAGCATTGCCATGTATGCATTATTTCTTGCTTTCTCAAGACGTTCCTCAGTCCTTCAGTAGAACAGCCAACCGTACCACTACCTTATAAATTCCCTGCCCACTTTTTTGTTTTTGCCTCTTATCATAACAGGCTTGAGTGTGTCATCTGTGACCCCGTGACATTTTGTTAAATTGTTTATTGGATGTTTTCTGTAATGTAAAAGTATGGCCCTGAAATAAAATAAGTGAAACTTAAAGGGCCCCTAAACCACCCAAAGATCGAAATTTAGTTTCGGCATTGCAGCTGTGCACGAGTCGGTAAGGAACGCGCAGCCGCGAGAATTTGTCGAAACCATGAAGTAATAGCGGAGTTACGCGTGTTTCATGATCGAAAAGTGGTCCCCGCTCATTTCGCACTTTCCTTCGGTATGCACCGTCTGGCCGGTGCCGCCTTTTCCTCGCCGAGTGCTCCTGTAAGCGTCACGTGACAGGTTATCACCAGTCAATCTATTGCTTTGTGCCGGCGTCTACAATACAATGGCTGGTTGTCCACAACACTGGGCGTAGGCGATGAGATCTCAAGGCTTCTGCTAGAGGCGAGAGACACCGCGAGACCTTCTTTAATTAAAAACTTCGGTGGCTCTGCCTGGAATCTACTTCACATGCTAACTAAGCACGAGCAGAGAAAACATAGCCGGTCGAGCAGAGAGAACACAGAGAAATAGGAGGGAGGTGAAAGGCACTTTAACCAAACTGACAAATGCCGTATGCTAACATACCATACAATGGGGAAGGGAAGATGAAAGGTAAGAAGGTAGGGAGGGTTACTAGAGGTTTATAATGAACAAGTAGTGATGCTGGAAAGCCGGTCCAGTCAGGTGCTAATAACGCGGAGTAATGAAAATCCCGAACAGCGCGCACTATACAGCTGCTCGTTTTTCACCGCGTCATTACTCCTCACCAAAGCTGAAGGCAAGAGGTATAGACAGAGAAATAATGGTTCGTCTGTGTACCGCTCCATTTATTTCACCTCGGGAAGCCATTTTTAATTTATTAGGAAGTTTGGTATCCCACACTGCAGGACATGGTTTCACTGACCATATTTTTTTTTCTAAATCCCTCGAGAACGTGCTCCGCTTTTCTTCTGCTGCCATCTTTCCGCGAAATCATTTTTCTGTTTGCTCCCATTACACCTGTTCACTTTCTTTCCGATGCCCACCAGCGTGGCAGGCGAACGAACCGGTCAATTTGGCACCAAGCTTGCGGCCAAATTCTCCGACCGAAGTTTTCGACGTTTCCGCTTCCTTGCGTTCGGTACGTGTCTCTTCTGTACGTTCCTCTATCTCTTTCTTTCTCTTTCCTTTTATTCCCCTACATTTTTCATCTTTCAACTTCCCGCCTTTCGCTCTCAAACGTGGCTGCCGATTCACTTTACACCCAGTGTCCGGCAGTGGTGGAGGCAGGCGAGAAGGGAACGGCGACGCTCAATTTCACATTGAACTGGGAGCAATATACAGAAAGAAATACCGTAATACGTCTTCGGAGAAACTTTCAATGCTTTCTTGTCACTTTCCGATTCTCCTCCCACTCACAACGACGTTACAGCGGATATCTAGAGAACAACTAGGGCAAACGCAGACGAATCAATGAGACCGTTCGGTACGCTAGCATGGGAAGATTTCAGAATTTAACCATCGCTCAAGATTTCCGAGGTGTGTCCGATTGCCCATAATAAAAGCACTTTTAAAGTTTCTCAGGGCCACTGCTCTCATCAGAGCACTTTATGTAGCGTTGAGGCATGTTGTGTGTATGATCTATCTATCTATCTATCTATCTATCTATCTATCTATCTATCTATCTATCTATCTATCTATCTATCTATCTATCTATCTATCTATCTATCTATCTATCTATCTATCTATCTGTCGGTCTGTCTTATTACTGACGTCGTTTGAAAGCGTATTGTATACCCCTTTGGCATTGGTTTGATTTGAACGCCATCCTCCTGTGCGCTGTGAGTACCAGGAAATATTCGAAACGAACTTGTTTGCGAGCTTAATGCGCCCTATTTCTACATCAAGCTCATATCTACATGAAACGCACAAAACAGGTCCAATATATAAACATATGACCCGCCTTTATCGCCTGACGCGTATGATGTCCTAGTGAACGCAAGCCCTCTTAACGACAGCGGCAAGTTTGCGAATATAGGCCTGGTGTCTGAGTTTTAGTGCTTGTTAAATAAAGCTTTTCGCACACAACAGCACCGAGTCGCTGTTTATAGCTGTCTATCTTGGCGACTATTATGTTCGTTATTGTTATTCTCGATTCGTTCTTTCTGGGAACCACTGAACAGTTAGGACAGCTAGCGGATAAAGATCCACAACCCCCAATCACAAAACGCTTCTCGCATGGATGAACTCGTCCGGGTGGCAATCGCGGCGTTGCCGCACTGATTCTTGTCATGAAGTGGTGCGCAGGCACGCAATCTCTTGCCAGTAAGAGTGCACTCTTGCGTAAGATATGGTTAGGGCAATCGCCGCGTGCTTGTAGAACTTTTCGTCCACGAAAGACTTCCGCCACTGGTCATAACGGGAGTGGTAGTCCTCGCTATCATTCAGGCCGCTTTCCGCAGTGGTGAGCGCCCGAACACTAGCCAGTGATGAAACGCTCTTACATAAAAGAAGGCTATGAATGTAGGTTGCTGGTCCAGGAACTGTTTCCCAAGACTTTTGAAAACGGGTAACATAACCAGGCATAATTCCGCAAAGCAATGGCGGCGCCTGTTCTAATTTATTCATGCGGGTGCTCGTCAAGTATGCATTAAAGTTTGTGCATGATTGCACCACTCGCTCGCAGAAAGTCAATCACTATCACGAACCTCTGATATCACAGGAAAGTGATTTTCGTTGGTACAGATTTGCTCAACAGCCTTAGCTTATATTTCCAGTATCACAAATGGTAGCGGTTTTCTCTTAATGCACAATTTGATAGAAGACATTTTTTTTTTGCGCATATAGGCATTCATGCTTATCTCAGGTGAGTGCATATCGTCGTACCGTGTGTTCCGCACTGACGGCTGCCGCGTCGCGAAGTAACTTTCTCGCGCCAGAGAAGAAAACGCAGTTTTTGTTTGTTTCTTTGTTTCCAACACCATCGGTAGAGTAAAGCTATAAACGCGTCCTGAGCCTCTTGGAATGCTGCCTATTCTCCCGCGATGATGGCCGTACCCGTGTAACTACCTTCTGTACAGATCACAGCTCATGCTGGCCATACTAAGAGCAGGGTCATTATGTTCGATGACGAAAGACGAAAGTGAATTGATTTGACATTGATATCAACGAATCATTTTTGTGGACAATTGGGCTCCAAAAGATGCACCATTCAATTCACGATTTGAGCACTCTACAATGTCGGATGCACGCGGAAATGAAAAAGTGACGGCGCGCCTTCTGCAGAAATGCTGCGTTCTCACGAGGTATATCTACAACACGCACCTGTGAGGCTGTGGACGGAGCCCAGCAACGACAAATGCCGCGCAGCAAATTCACTTTGCACTTTTCTATTGCCTTATTGTTTATCTCTCATTTCATTCGTGTTTCTCGCCCGGCTGGTAATCCGGTCTTGCTTTTAGTTTTCACTCTGTGGTTATGTTAGCAACTCGGTCGCAATCGATTGCAAAACGTCGGTACGTCGAACAGCCTTGGAGTCGGCGGCAGTGCTTAAGATTTCGAAACCTTTCGGTACAGGTGCGCCCATGAGGTGCCTGTCGTTTTACTTTTGAACAAAAGTCGAAACTCCCATAGCGGACCGTTGCGGCGGCTTCTCTGAAATCGGCGTACTTGGATGTACCATTTGTAAGGCACTGAATTATTGATGAAGACGTAAGAACATCTGTGAAAAAGAACATAGACTCCCTTTGATGTTGGTGGTATTACAGCGTGTTCTGGAGTAGTTATATATAGCGCAGCAGGTTGTGCCATATCGCTCCACATTTTGCGAGTCGGATGGCGATATACTATCGTCGGTGCCCAATCGATCAAAATACAGCGAGGCAGTAGAACTTTTTTTTTCCGTCTTTCCTTGCTGGAAACGCTGTTACCTGAAAGTATATCACCACGATGTTTCAAAACATTTCTGCTGGCCCAGAGTACTGCGTAACGCTACCTTTTCAGGCTTTTCTACAGCACCCAGAGGGTACTCATCATGGCCGCCGAACGTATGTTTAAGGCCCTCTCTGTGGTGACGACTGTTGAGCGACGAACGAGTGGCATGCGAGCAATGCCGGTAAGAGATGTGATTTCCTGCTCCGTTTCTGTGTAGTGCTCAAAAATGAAACTGCAAACGGTACCAAAACTGCTCTGGTGCATTATTTTCGCAGCATGTTCCCGTGAATGTGCTTAGCAGCGGCTAATTCAGAATCTCTGACTTGAAAGCACCTGGATACCCTTCATCCACACATTTCAGTTCTACTGTGAACATCATGGCTCACCGCTGGTTTTCCGCACTGAAGCAAGCAAGGCTGTGAATTCTAGTGCAGTGCCAGAACTCCGAAGCCCCCGGTGACAGACTCCTTAGCGCGTGCAGTGCTCGCCTTCCCTCTTTTTTCCTCTTTCTAGTTCCCGTTCCCTCACCCCCAGTACAGGGTAACAAACCGGACGCTGTAGTCTGGTTAACCTCCCTGCCTTTCCCCTTCTTTGTCTTCTTTCTCTCTCCTCTCTCTCGTTCTAGTTTATAATCTAAAGAAGTAGTTTCGGACAATGCCACGCCTAAAAATCCATGCAGAGTGGTTACGTGTCGCACATTCATGCGATTACGCGAGCGGCTTTTCATTGCTAATGGCTGCGTTCGTGTTTCAATGTTACACTACTCCAAGTCTTCGACCGTGTGGTGACAACAGTGTTCGGTTCAGTGACAATGGCCTACTGTCTCATTTTGCGACCCTTAATAAACCCAACCTCTCATACATTCGCAATACGCTTAGTTTCTTTTTGTTGTTGTTTTTTCTTTTTTCCTTCGGTAACTTTTTTCCTTCTGGAGTCAAATGAAGTTAGCTGCTGGATGAGCGCTACCCAGACAGCATGGCCCCTCTATCTCCCACTCTATCCCAGTATGCCATAGGAAGGCTATCCCGGCATACCTTAAGAAAGAAAGAAAGAAAGAAAGAAAGAAAGAAAGAAAGAAAGAAAGAAAGAAAGAAAGAAAGAAAGAAAGAAAGAAAGAAAGAAAGAAAGAAAGAAAGAAAGAAAGTCCCGTATAAGGGACTCATTCTTGACCTCTGATAGCTTCATTCCGCAGCAGAAGCTCTCTGCGGTACTTTGCCAGTCCAATAATCTAGAGCTTTATCGAACATGCCTTTGTACAGCGTAGCTGTATGCGCCTAATCTCCAGGGTTTCGCGGCGTCTGGGTGCAAAAAAGTTCAGCTTCCGCAAACTCCCCGTGATGGCGCTGAGCATCTACGCTCTACCAGGGTACGAGCGCGCATCAGGGCAGAAGCCAATAATTACTGAGGCAATAAAGAGCCGTCTTAAGGCTACCGTATTTTCATATAAAACGGTTCATATTCCCACTAGAAAAATGCCTTCCCAACAATGTACATGTGCTTAGAAGCGAAACAGATATTAAGTGGTCTTCCCCTGGCCACATGACAAATTCAGGTTATACGCTGCCTGTTAAGTTCCCAATCGATGGCGTTCTCCACTAGCGCCGTGTGTCACTATGAGTGACGTCACGCACCAACCGAACGTCACCCTGCGATGTTGAAGCGGAGCGCCTGTGAGAATAGGAGCAAACACCGCTCAGTTTGGAATTTTAGCGCACCCTGCGGCGCATAGGGTTGCAATTCTGGCATACACGAACGTGAGCGAGCGATGTATTCACTGTCCTTGTCAGGTGAAAATGGACATACCTGTGTGACAGTCCCTTTAAGCGTAATCGGTGTTTGCGTCGGCTTTGTAGGCTGGCTTTCAAGCATTTAGTGTTGCAGTAAAGCCTACTCACAAAGAGAAAAATCGTCCACGAATGTTGCGAAGCGGAGAACACGGTCTTCAAGGTGGGCTTGAAGAGCAAACTAGCTTAATGGTGGCGTCGTCGGCGATTTGTCGCGGTAGACTCTGCACAGTAGTTTGAATGCTCACGGGCCCGCTTACAGCCTGCCCTTTGTTACCAAACTACCAAACTGGCCTCCACTATGCCATCTCAATTTCGGGTGCTATCCCTGGTATGCAGGTGTTTTATGCAAGCTATGCCAGTCAAGGACCGACTAATATCGTCATTAAATAACATAATGAAACACACTAACAACATAATTAAACAAAAGCCGTAGCGTTTGCTGTAGCTTGCGATTGAAATGCAGACATAAAAATCACACAGACACACACGCACCTACCAAGAAGTATGGGGGTATCGCACCCGGACACCAGAGGTGCCAAGCAAGCCCACTACCACTAGGCAACGGCGGCTTCTCCAACACGGTATGCATAGTAAATAAACCTATTGCATCGGCAGTTGTGATGTGATGATGGTGCTTGTATAACGTGAATCACACTTGTAATGTGTGTTAAGCGCTATCATATCAATGTAATAAACAATACATCCGTTTTACTATTACTGGGCGCGTTTTTGTCCCGCTTTCTCGTTCCCGTAAGATTACTTCAACGAACGACAGTTATGATACCCATATCAGCGCCCTGACGCGTGCATTTTTCTTCGAAAAAACAGGTGTCTGCGCTGCGCAGTGACCTGGTTAGCAACGTAACTTCCTACCATGAGCTACTATTAAGTCGCCGCAGTGCTGAACGCTCCTGGTTAGCCCACGTTAAACACACACGCACTCACGAGCTTTGCACAAAGACCATGGTCCTACTGGCAACACTTGGCTGCATGCCAAACAATTTGTCATAGGCAATTTCTTCGCTAGTGTGTTTCGCACGACACCGATTCCCACAATGCGTGGGATCTGCAGGACTTTTTTCCTGGTTTTTCAGACTTCGGCAGAAAGAATACCATCGTGGAGAAAGCGACAAACTAAGCGACGTAATTCTACATCTGCCTTGAGGGCAATGAACAGCCACTATTTATCACATACTTTCTGTTCTGCTGTTTTACTTTGTCTTCGTCGATAATGTGAGAACAACGCGCCCAAGCCCTCCGTGCTCGTCTATTGTGTGTGTGTGTGTGTGTGTGTGTGTGTGTGTGTGTGTGTGTGTGTGTGTGTGTGTGTGTGTGTGTGTGTGTGTGTGTGTGTGTGTGTGTGTGTGTGTGTGTGTGTGAGAGAGAGAGAGAGAGAGAGAGATCGATTGATTTACGAGCTACAAGGGCACCACCCCAGCATCTCATATATGCCCATCCGACCGGGACACCCCGCAAATAAAGGACGCCACAACACATAACTAATAATGGCCCGCATTTCGAATTTATATTCTTTCTTTCTCCCTCTTTCTTTGTCACTTGATGAAGCAAATTTACCTCTCGCCGAGCACATTTTCGAAAATGTGGTTCAACTCGACGAGCAAAGCATTTAACTTATTCGCATTCAGTGCCGCTAAACCATATTATGGGTGACAATAGAGTGGGAGACAAAAAACCTATATATATATAAAAGTAAGGAGCCTGGCGCGGCGCTTTTGTTGCTCATCAAACAGCTGAATTATTTCATACTTCGAACCAGCCCACCAGGTTGACGGGGAGAAAATGAGGCGCCATAAAAAGATCGAAAGGGACACAAGATTTGTTGCCCTCAATTCAAAGAATCGTTTCGGTCTTGTTTCGCTAACGGCAAGTGAATAAGAGCATATCGCAAGGAAAGAAAAGAAAAAAGAACAGTACACCTTTCACTCTAAAAAAAAAAAACGACTAAAGCAATCACAATGTATCCTATGCCAAGAAAATTTGCAAGTTTCCTGTAGACTAATGTCCCATCTTTTTTTTTTTCTTGTCGAAGACTAACCTTTTAGATCTACTTTCGCGCGGCCCCTAAGTCACTGTCTTGTTGCGCTGAACATCAGGGCGCCCGTCTGGCGCACCAGACAGCGTAGTTGTATGAAGCTGTCTCCTCCGACGTCTCCGCTGTAATTGCGCCCGCTATTCGTCGTGCGGAGCCGCGTCCTCTCGTCCAGACACTCATTGCTGCCATCCAGGCTAAATTTCTTCCTTCCCGTTTGCTTCATTGGTAGGACTGCAGGGTGTTACGTAAGCGATTTATCCCATATAAGCAGGAAATGGGCTCGCAACTGCAACGCCAGCGAGGCCGTGACGGCGTCTCGCTAGAAAAATTGGCCGTCCCGCTTCGCGTTTCTTTCCAAGCAGAGAAGCGATATGCGAATGGCTGCATTGCTTCTCGATTGACGGGGTGGACGAGTGATCCTGCGTGTTTCGTTTCATATACGAGTTAGCGCTGCGCTTGCACAAGCTGTCCCACACTTCAACCAAGCCTCGGAGCGTCGATCGCACTGATCGGATAAGCTCGGATAAAAACATTGTTCTTATTTTATCGCTCTTTGTTTTAGAAATCTTTATGAAGTCGCCTTTAACGTGATCAAGTCCGTATCCATGTTAACCAATTTAACGTGTCAGGGATGTCATTACTGTATATTGGTCTAAACGAGCAACAGTGGGGTGGTCTTTTGCTCATCGTTCTGTGCCTCGCAACGGTATTTTCTTGTCGCTATTAGTCTTCCTTCCTTGTATTCTTACATTTCGTGCTTTATATATGAGGTGAAGAAACATTACCTATATGTAATGTTAAGAGAAGCAAACGATCACAACGTGGAGTGTCTTCATATATACGAAATATGCGTTTCGCTCCTGAAAGACGTCTCGCGCTCGCCTAAGAAAAAAAGAATCTATCCCGGCGTCGGTGCTACGAGAGCTCTATCTCGCGTGCACTGAGTGAATGTACTTCTTTGTTCCACATTTATATCACCAGTTGAAACTACTGTCGTCATCAACGCATTACTTTTATATAAAAAAAAAGTCACTCGTCGGTGTCTATGCGTGCATGCTGCGTTGAACGTAATTTTCTTATTCATTGCGGAGCGTGTTATGTTTACAATTTACGAGTACACGTAATGCAATATAATTTTCAGGATCCCTGAACATTCTCACTAACGCTTCCATGAAAGATTACCGCTGCGCTCGTCAGGTATGCCTGTATGCATGAAAGTGTAAGCAAGTAACATGTCAGAAAAATTGAGCGCTGTTAGCGCTGTTAACTCAGTAAATACGGGAGGACATTTCAGCTGACGTGAACTGTTTTCGTGGTGTATTTATAGCCATCCGAGTACACGCTGCAGAGAACAACGTGACATAATGTACGGTGATAGTTTTTAACCTGAGCCCCACGTCCTTCTTTCACAGAACATGTGCTTGTATTTACTGTGCACTTCGTTCAAAAACGTTCTCCCAAATTAGGTTACATGGAGGCCTGCAGGAGAAGTACAACGAAAACTCTGTACAATGAATCTCAATACCAGACAACCTTGCACAATGTTAGTGCTTCTAAGCTGCTTTCTTTCTCAATTCGGTGCCTAGATGCTAACACTGCACCCACGGTTCCTTAAGATTTTTTCTCCTGCATCTACAGCAGCATGTTCTTCCGTTGAATTTTCACCTGTCATAGCGCAACACTGAAGGAGGAAAAAGCACGTGCCATCCTTGCTTTCAACTTAGCTGCACAGTGAACTGCATGCGAAAAATTCTATAAAACAGTTTAGCCAAAGGCGTCCTCCATAATACAGTAACTGTGGCTGGGATAATGTAAGCGCTATCCCAGTTTCTTTTTTTTTTCCCGGGCGCAAACATCGTTTCGCCTAGTGGGTATACCTTGAATGATACATACATGATATGAAAGGAACATAACCGAGCTGTAGGAATGCTAACATTCAATATTCTACCAGCATAGCTTTCCTTGTGTGGCACCGCACACCTGCTGCGTGAACATTTACGTATGTGTCTAGGTTTTCAGCACATGCAGTGATGTAACGTCGCGTGCAGAGTATAAGTGAACTTCTTTCATCTTCGGAAAAATGCACGTTCTGTCATCGGGCAGTGACTACCATTAATGTAGTCTCCTTCCCCCTAATAATCTCTCTCCAGCCAAGCAATCGTGTACAGTCAATAAGAGAATAAGGTAGTGGTCTAAATACCGATATTTCGTCTTCCTGATTCTTACACAACGTAGAATGAAAGTAAGTCGGTCCCTCACGGAGCTCCCGCCAACGTTAGTGGAGACCGCAATGCTATAACGAAATTTTCATGTTCATGTCATACGGTGGGAGATAGTCGAATGGTAGCGCTATACTATAAGTATTTCTGTGTTTCGCATCGTGCAGCATAAGACTGGGTCTTCAATTGCAGTACAGCTCAGTCAATTTTTCACCCACGTTGTTTTGGTGTCACTTTCATTTTTCGCCCTTTCAATATACTCGTCTTTCATGCATCCGTTGTTATCAGCTGCATAGGGTGCTAAAGTAATAGCTGGGCAAAAATACTTGCGCAAATTAACGCATTATTATGTGGCGATGCATAAAAAAGAGGTTTCTAAACATGGAATATTTAAAACTGCGCGATAAGGCAAAGGCAAGCGGAAGGAACACACAACACCACTAGCGCAGTGATGTTGTATGTGCTCCTTCCACTATCTTTTTTTTCTCTTTAGGGGCGAAGCTCCTTAAGGCGTAGGCTTGTCTGCCGTAGTTGTCCGTCGTAGCCACTTCGTCTTCATCGAACGCTGAGCTGCCTCGAGCGCTGGCACGCGCTCTTGTGTCACGAGTTCACGCCGGTTCCTCTTCGTCGCCTCGAACGCTGGCACGCGCTCTTGTGTCACGAGTTCACGCCGGTTCCTCTTCGTCTACTCCGGCATCACTCAGTTTCGGTTTCGTTTCGTATTACATCACAATAGCCCCAGTTTCAAGTAGTTGTTCACAACTTTTCTGGAAGGTAGAAGATGCGAAACGAATACCACAGTGTTCTAGAGAACTCAATTGTCTGTCCATACAGCACGAATCATGGCTAAATTATTCCGGAACTCGGCACGATTTACGATGAACCTCCGGAGCTTCGCCCACTCATCATCATTCACTCCGTGGATATGCGTGGATTTTTTTTTCTTTGGCGCAGCTTTAAACGTCTTAAGTGCATGAACACCAACTATCCCGCAAAAAGAACACACACACACAGAGTGATTTTATCTATTTCGATTCTTCTTGAAATTTATTTCTCGCGAAGCGATGTTTCTGTAGGCAACCACTTCGAGCCAATTATATGCAGTGCCTGTGCATATGCACGCCTAACTCCGTATTATCCAGAGAAACAAGCGGTTCCACTATATAAACAAAAAAAAAATTACAAAAGAGACAGAAAGACAGACAGAGAGAGAGAGAGATAGACGCTCGCTCGCATTTTTTCGAAAATGCACAATATCATAGACTTAGTGAAGCATTGGTATGGTACAAAGCGTCGCGCTCTGCGCGATACCCTTGCTAAATATTGACAAAGTTTCCCCTAGCGTACTAAGCCGTTTTTTGCGGTCAAAGAGAGAATACTTTTGACGAAATATACCGAAATATTACGTCAGCTTCGACATAAACGACATCGCGGTACGTCTTAATGCATTTTTTCCCACACTGTTCTTTTTTTCTGTCTGAAGTAATTTTGTGACATAAATTATGCTATTGTTGTGGTAATTTTGACATTGTATCACTGCCAAGCCTCCTTGCAATGTTCTTTAAAAAAGCATCACCTGGCACCGATGGATTTCCCAACGCACACCTTCGTTACTGTACGCTCAAATATTTGTTCCGTCATTTGCCATTGTTATTCATGTATTATTACGATATGAATAATACCGGCTGCCTGGCGGACGGCACGCTTATTGTCGTTACACAAAGGAGTCACTACGCTACCGGCGAGATATTACCTAATACATCTTACTTCTTCCTGCTAGTCTACTTCTTTAGCATAGTTTCATGGAACGCTTTTGTGCGGTCGCATCAACTAAACGTGGTAATTCAGTTTTTGCACGCCGTTCGCAATGAACTCTGAAAAATCAATGCGATTTTCCAGAATTATATCAGAATAAACTTCAATCCGTTAACATAAATCAAAACGACATATTGTGTTCCACTTCGCCTTCGAATCTTTCGCACCAGACTAGTTTTCCGCCGCCCCGCCATGGTGGTCTGGTGGCTATAGCACTCGGCTGCTGATACTAAGGTCGCGGGATCGAATCCCGGCCGCGGCGGCTGCATTTTGATGGAGGCGAAATGTTGAGGCCCGTGTGCTGTGCGATGTCAGTGCACGTTAAAGAACCCCAGGTGGTCGAAATTTCTAGAGCCCTCCACTACGGCGTCTCTCATGATCACAGCTGGTTTTGGGACCTTAAACCCCACAAAACAACAATAGTTTTCCGCTTAATTGAACAGCCGCGTTACACCCATTCCTACTAGTATAGTGACAGCTCGTGTTGCTTCCCGGTTACTCAGAGGATACCAAGAGAAGACATGGACCGTTACAAGTCTTGTTTTTGCTTTACAGTATAATGATTATGCCGATTTCATCCGGACGTCAGTACAAAGCTGTTTATTTTGTGTGACGAGATTGTCCAGCGAGAGGATCAAACACTTTTGAATGCTAAAATGTATCCAGAGTGCTCACAATCGGATATGACATTTAATGACTACACGACATCAAACGTGCACAATAGCGCAAAGTACTTATGGTCTCCCTGCTTTGTTGACTTTGCAGACTACAAATATTCGTGTGCGAAAACAACTAACAACGCAAGTTGGCGTTCTTCTTTCTCCAATATTTGTGTTCCATAATCTCTCGAACACTCTGTTAAGCGGCGTACGTTTAAAAAAAAGCGGCCACCGATTCTCAGCTCCATGCGTATTCATTACTCATTGCGCTTAAAACGGAACACGCATGCGCGGTTTGGTGTTCCCACACTAAACACAAAATTGACGCACTTGAAACAGCTCAGCGGAAACACGTAAGGTTCATTTTTTCGAAGTACCGTAAAACCAACTCATCCAAAAATCACATGCAAACTCAAAACATCCATATAATAGAACATCCTCGGAAAATTCTAAACATGAAAATGGGCATTTTTTATGCTGCGTATCAGCGAATTTTCAAGGCGAAAGTCTTAACTGCTCACGCGCGGCATATTGTGACAGTCCGATTGACCATCCCGCGTTTTCTCACCGGCGGTGATACAAAAACCTTCAACTCGCGCCTCATTCACTTTGTGTAAACCAAAACTTGCACGGAAAGGTGCGAATATATGACGTACATGACTTATAGGTCACGACACCACTAACCTGATATGCTTCATTCCTCGTCACTCTAAACGTCAATAAAACCGCGTGCGTCGCACACCCGCATTACTCGGTCAGGGATATGCGGTTATGCGCCATACATGTTCAAATATTGGACTTTAGGGCGTATACATAGATACGGGGCTCGAGCCCACGACCTTCGGCGTTCGAGCACCCGAGGCCTCGGTTTCGAACCCAAGGTCAAGCGATAAAGCTTTTTCATTTATGCATCTTCGGCGACAGCAAAGGACTCTCAGGAATATTGTTTCGCCTTGAATATTACGTCAGTCTAGCAGCTATACGGCTAATCAGACATCCCTAAACTGAATCATTAGCTACTCAGCAAGCATAAACGTATGTTTCATTTCTAATTTAATTTATTTTCTACCGCATGATTCAAGTGAATGTTACGCATTGTTTTCTCATTAATGAGGGGTTCTGGTCCTTTAGAAGAAAATTATACCAAATTCTTCGAAGGCAAATGTGAATCGTTTCTAGTGAATCGTTTCTTCTTCTTCTTTTTTTTTTTGGAGTGCGTGTAAAATATTTCTTTTTTTCTTCGTTTTCTGTACAATTTGGGCCGGCTTTTTGCGTCCACACGCGCTAGCACTATGTAAGGAGGTAGTTACTTATACAAGTAATTACACGACAGTATCGCCAGTCACGGAGGATTTTTGTGCAAGTGAATGTAAACTGAAATCAAAAGCGAACTTCAGACATCGAAAACAGATAATGTGAGGAATCAAGAGTTTAAATTCACTTTCCTGCATGAGAGCTTCGTTCAGCTAACAGCATAATGTCAGTTTTTGACGAATACCACTGCTTGAACTTCTGAAGCTTTTGTACGCAAATAAGCCGGATAGCACAAAGAAGGGACTGAAGTCCCCGAAGCGGAGAATTAATGTATTGTTTGAAGAATTAATGGAACCATCATTCTTAGCAGCACGCATGGGAATAACATGTACCTGTGGCAGGAGAGTGTAATAAATGCTTAGCGGCCAGTTCATGCAATTATTTATGCTTTCCTGTTTTTTTTTTTTTGAGTAGCCGCCTACATAATTCTTTCTGTTGGTGCAGCATCCCGTTTCTTTGTTTCTTTTTTACTATCTACGGAAAGAAATTAACAAGTACCATATGAAGCGCTTTCAGTTTGTGATGTTCGAACAAAACGGGGGAAAAATGTCACAGTTTTCATTCGTTCTGGCACTCTGCAGAGTGCTCCTATACCAGTGGATGCTCAAGGGGATATAAGCTCTGCTCATAATTTGTTTATCAAAAAGACATTTCATACAAAGCTATGGCACAAAGATAAGTTATCATATTCTATAACATGAAAAATATTTATAGTCACTATTCGCTTTTCCTGTCTTTTCCATGCAGTGATGAATTGTAGAAGACGCTATCCACCGCAAACGTCACACCCAAAAATTGTTACAGTAAGATTGCAACTTTGTTCTTGTACTGAATTCATGGAATTAATTATTCAAGCTGTATCGGAAAACTACAACGAATGCATACGCAAGAGCCTCTCCAATTAGGGACGGATGTAGGGTGGATAATTTTAGACATGTGCTTTCAGAATCAATGGTGAAAGACGTTCTATGGGTGCTTTATAATGCGAAAAACTTCTGGAGCAAGACAAAACAGCTCATGTGTCAGCTAAACAAATAGAAAAGAGCAAAAAAAACTTTACAAGAAGCCGTATCCCATGTACAGGCAAACGCATTTGCATTGCAATTTGTGCCGTCGTCAGACATCTCGGTGCTCACTCGAAGCTTGAGTGTGAGGCGACGACTTTCTTAGGTGGAGAGTGTACTGCTCCGCAAGTTCGTACGCCGCTAAATAAGATATTTGCGCCTCGAAGTAGAAGAAGTGCAAAAAAATAAAAAATAAAGCGAAGAAGACAGGACAGGTTGTCATATCCCATCTACTTGGTTTCTTTCCTTCTCCTATACTTCGAGCCGCAAATATTTCGTTTACCGCTGTTAGGCATTTGGCAATCGACAAGGGCTGGTTTCTTATATTTATTCCTTTTTTTAAAGAAAAAAAAACCGAAGTGGTGAGACATGAAAGCTTAGATCGAAGAAATTAAGGGTTCAGGAACAGGACGACGAACACAATTTGTTATGTTATGGGGGTTTAACGTCCCAAAACCAGCTCTGATTATGAGAGACGCCGTAGTGGAGGGCTCCGGAAATTTTGACCACCTGGGGTTCTTTAACGTGCACTGATATCGCACAGCACACGGGCCTCAACGTTTCGCCTCCATCGAAATGCGAACACAATTTCAGACACCAAGTTCAACATACGGAGTAAGGTCCCAGTATACTGAGACAACGCTGAGGCGAGCTGGGTAAAAACAATTACCAGGACGGGCGCTACTATTTTCTTTGTCCATGTCAGTTCAGAGCCTATGGTCTCTATAATTGCTCTATATGGTCTATATAATTATGGTCTCTATAATTGCTTCGAGCAAATTATCCCCAAAGTGCACACGCAGTGTAAAGCCCTTTAGAAGTCTCACACACTGTACTATAGAAACGGCTGCCACTACGGCAACGCAAACTTTTGCTTACCGATCCTGAACAAAGTGAAGCATGACACTTGAGAAAAAGCGCCAGAGAACGCTGTCCAAGTGATTCCCCTGGACAGCATTCAACGTTATTGCAGGCTGTTTTTGCCTGCGTAACGAAGTCACACCGCACAAGGGCTTCGTTAACAGCACAAAAACAGCATTGAATTTAGAAAACTGAACGCACCCACTACTGCAGGGAACGACTGTCATCTCCATCCCCATTCCAAAGAAGTAAATGAGAGATTCAGATTTTTTTTCTCTGCCCAAGGGGATCTAATATACTTACTGCAAGCATTTCATCCACAAATCGCTTTTCGTTCGTAAATGGGCTCATCCGCGGACGCTGATGGTCCACTTCATAATAATAAATGATGGGTTTTTACGTGCCAAAACAACGATATGATTATGAGACACGCCGTAGGGAAGGGTTCTGCAATGATTTTGACCACATGGCGTCCTTTAACGCACTTAAATCTAACTACACGGGTGTCTTTTTTTTTGGCGTTTCGTCCTCATCGAAATACGGCCGCCGTGAGAGGGATTCGATCCCTTGACCTCGAGTGTAGCAAGCAAACACCCTAGCCGCTAATCTACCACAGCGTGTGGTGCGTCACTTCCAAAAAGGGAGTGCATTCGATAACCAAGTGGCTGCTTATCTCTTAAGACGTTAGTCTGCTAAGGTCGAAGACACGGATGCGATTTCCAGTCACGCCGACCGAATTTTGATGGGGACGAAACGTGAAAAGACCCGTGTGCTTAGATTTAGGCTCATGTTAAAGAATCCCAAAGTGGTCAAAATTAATCCGGAGCCCTCCACTACGGTGTTCATCACAGTGGTGTCATGGTCGTTGCACGTAAGACTCCAGAAATTCTTCATTTTTCCCCCTCATCACGCGAAAGGAACAAGCAGTTTTCCTGAATCAATAAAGCCGCATCAATCTCCGGTGCCATAGGAATGTGTCCAGCATTGAAGGCGTCTGGGCATACTGTGTACACGAGTATCCCGTATGCCAAGCCATCTCTGGAAAGAGCGGCGGGTTTTCGCTCGAGGCAGGCCGCCTAATTACGAGAACGTCACGAGTAAGCCCCACGAGAACACATTTTTCACCTAGAAAGCCTCGGCCCCTCGGTAAAAGAAGGCAAGCGTCAGCTGTAACAGCCGTTAGTGGCGAATGCCCGTGGAAGTGGCTCGGTAGGGAAGTGGTATTATAACAGCCGTTTTCGTTGTAAACTGCGCCCCGAGAAAGTAAAAAATTAATAAAGCTCTAGTTTTAACATTTAGCTCATAAAACAGGCTGCTTGGGTTATTGGAATGCCATAAAATATAACCAACTTTGACCTCAAAAACCTTCGCGCGAAAATGAAAAGAGATCGAGATTTCCTTTACTTTCCAAAAGCGTTCTCTCTGCATTTCTTTTTAAATATACCATATTTAATGACGGCATGGGTCGCATTTTCTGATTACATGCGTAAGTATATGGCTGCAATGGTCAATAAATTCTAGCGGATATTGACGACTCGCATCGGTATATGCGCAGTAGTCAGCGCCAAACTACTATATTTCTTTTACCAGTACGCCAACATACGCAGATTGCGTTAGCTAGTGAACCTTTACGTCTTTCCAAATTTATCTCGTGCTCGCAATAGTGAAGCCTCGGTTATGCCCATGCATTACGCATTACCCAGCCCCATGGAGCAATATCGCAGCAGAGTTCCTTCGGAGTTCTTTATGAGCGGACAAGCGATGGCGGGCCTGTGGGCACTTGTAAGTGGATGCGGTTTTCTGTACGTGTATCATTTTCTTATTTTACTGTTCTCTATGCACGTGTTCCTTTTCCTTCTTCTTTTTTTGTTCTTTCATTTCTCTCTCTCTCTGTCTTTTTTTTTTTTTTTTTGCTGAGTATTAAACGCTTTTCGCTCCCGCTATCGGGAACCTTCAAGTGACCCTAAGCAAAAAGACAGCCGTTATCCGGGCGCACAAAAGAAAACCAAACGAGCACATACGGACACCTAGTCAAAAGTTTAAAAAATTCGGTCTCTGGCCACCAACCCTAAGACCCAAAGAAGAGGATCCCGTTATGTGCGCTAGTTAGTGCACAAACAAGCTACAAAAATATTGCTCCCGAGTTATGTTTGTTCACAATATCACTGATGCAGCAAATGATGAAGTTTCATTTTGTCCGACGCGGTGGTCTAGTGGTTATGCTGCTTCGCTGCTGACTCGAACGACAGGGGTTCGATCACGGCTGCGGCGGTCGGGTTTTCGGTTGAGGCGAAAACTGGTAGCGGCCGGTGTACCGTGCGTCATCAGTGCATGTTAAAGAACCCCAGGCGATCAAAATTTCCAGAGCCTTGCAGAACGGCTTGCCCTATAATTGTATCACGGTTTTAGCGCGTAAAACCACAGCAATGCTTATCATCAAGTTTTGTTCGTGTTTTCCAACAGAGACGTTCCAAATACAAATACGGGACACCAGGCACTTCATAGTCATCTTTCAACGCTAGCGCTCCATTAGCTTTGCGGGGTGGTTCATCGCTTCTTCAGACAGATGGCGCACCATGTTGCGTGAAAATAGTGTGCCTCGATTTCAGTGCCGCCTCCTCCGGGATCAGGGTGGCGACACCTTTTGGCCACGTGAGCGCCATATTGAACCTAAGTAGTCGACGCGGGCTTTATATAGCCACGCACGTGAAACTGGAGAAATAATAAGCTTTAAAGGACTAAATGAACTCGGACATGGTATTCGAGGCGCATACCATATATAGCGCCTCTCTGCGTGCTCCGACACTGCGTGGTGGTTCTTAGGGACCTGTCACCACCCTCCGAAGAGTAGCCCTGATCTGGGCATCATACGTGATAACATCGCCAGCGTTCGGCGCGCCGCGAAGAGCGTTTGGTCGAAATGAAACTTGAAACAACGTTAACCTCAAAACAGGTTTATTCCGCCTCGGTAAGTTCTCAAACCTACGTCGCGTCGTGGCCGCATGAAATCCTGTTCAGACTTGCCGTCCTCCTGATTTCTTTCTCTCTATATAAGTGGGTCCCTCCCATCCCAATACATTAAAAGTTCAACCTCCAATATATATATATATATATATATATATATATATATATATATATATATATATATATATATATATATATATGACATTTGCCATATGTCATATACACGAAAGAAAGAATCCTGGTCAGTTGCTTCTTTCCATGCTGTCAGCAGTATAAAAAGCTGCATGCGTGCGCCTGTGTGTGTGCGTGTGTATGTATGTATGTGTGTGTGTGTGTGTGTGTGTGTGTGTGTGTGTGTGTGTGTGTGTGTGTGTGTGTGTGTGTGTGTGTGTGTGTGTGTGTGTGTGGTGTGTGTGTGTGTGTGTGTGTGTGTGCGTGCGTGCGTGCGCGGTGGTAATATAGTTACAAGAGCCTTTAAAATGACTTCACTGGAATACCGCGTGCAGACGTAAGGAATCGCACGTCACATTTCTAGCGAAAGCAGCAGTACATATTCATTTGGAAAAGCGTTACGTTGGCTCCCGAATAAATGTAATCTAACGGAAAAAGCCCGCCTAAACAACTACTAATATTCTATACGAAGGATTCAGGTGGGGATCCGGCGGCTCGTTGAAACTATAACAGTCTACATGCTTGCCCACCCGGCAGTGATGTGCCTGCAGCGCTAGGCATACTTGACTGTGTACAGCTGCTATTGCGCGCATACTAAGTTAGTGAGTGCGTCGATGACAAAATGTTCAGCGTTGATCCAGAAAATGTCGCAAGCCTTGACTTCTAGTTCAAGCGGAACTGATACATTTACTATGACGCTCCTGGAAGAGCTACAGCACTGCAGAGGAGTGCACACCAGGCGAGATAGCTATCCGCTAGGTGCGCGCCGCAGGCAGAACGGATGCGCAGTCTTCTGTGCTTTGCCCCACAGCCAAATGGGCACCGAAAATGAGAACACTGCAGTGACGTATCGTTCAAGCACAAACTGATTTTCTCTCTACCACGAGATAGCGCGGATATTTAGTCTTTTCTGGAATAACGCTGCAAAACAGTACAGAAATAAATTCAAATTTTTTAGGTTACGCCGTCTTGAGCAAATTAATCCACAGAAATGTCCCGTATGCTCTCTTACTTTAAGAAAGACTGATTTTCACTCTCTCGTAATGCCATAAATATCAGGCGCGCAGCAGTTGCGTTTCTCACGTATGCTTACCCCTTATTGATATAAAGTGCTTTATACCGTTGCGTAACAAAACTGAGCAGGTGGCCTGCCATATTTTCATACAAACTATTCCACCGCTCGAAACGCCTTGAGCACTCGCTGTTGTAATGCCCAGCTTTCCTAAGCTATCGCTCTTCGCTGCTGAGCAAGTTTAGCAACTTCTTAAAGTAACACTGAAACGACTCGCTGTTTCCCGAGCGTAACTCTTCAACTATAGACGTGACACTCACAATGCTGAGCAGATATTGCCTCCAGCACGTTATTCCACTGCAGTAACTAGCAAAGTGGATCAAAGCAAGCAAACCCTGCTATGTTTGCTGTATTCTTTAAGCACGTGAATGTAAAAAAAAATGAAAGAAAGAAAAAGATTATGAATAAATAAAGCTATGGCATCATCGCTGAAAATTCTCCCTTTCCCAATGGAGAAATCAACTTTCTCATATGCACGTGGCCTGAAAGAAGGCTCAGTTGCTTCTTTTAGAAAGCCGGAGGGAAGGTTATAAATTATCAACTGCACGCTATGAATACGTAATGAATATAGCGTAATCTAAATTCAGCTTCAAAGTACGCACTCGGAGCGAAAAGTGAAAGACGTTAGAAAAGAAAAGTAGCAAACGCGCAGAGAACGATGAACTGGAAATTCGCTTCTTTAACACCAATCCATAAGAATTTAGGAGGTGCCTCTTAGAAAAAAACGGTAACAGCTGACATTCTAGGTGAAGTTCAAAGAACTCGGGCAACTACGAGGGCTGTTCGTAAAGTAAGGGCTGTTTTCTCGTGCTTAAATATTGGTAAGCGAGGACAAAGTCCAACATATTCCGCGCTATCAAATTTTTTCTAAAGGCACAGAATTTACCGCTTGGATCCAGTAACTGTTTGCTTAAAAGCAAATGAAGATAAGGACTGCGAAAATCGTCCCTACCACCACTATCGAAGTGGTGGTGGGATTTGATTTTTGTGTGCACAAGGATCATCAGCTGCCGGAATTAATGGAGGACTGCGTCTAGTCTTTTGAGCAGCAGTATTGCGTAGAACAGAGGGTATAGAATGACGTGGGGACATTGAAAAAAAAAGTAAAGAACACCAGGGGGTCGAAATTTCCGAAGCCCTCCACTGCGACGTCTCTCATAATCATATCGTGGTTTTGGGATCTAAAACGCCAGAAATAAACTTAAAAAACGATGGCTCAAATGCATCTGATGAATAACGGTGCGCTAAAGGCCCATTATTCAGCCTGATGACGCTGTTTAAGCGAATAAGTGTGAGTTCATAAACGCTTGGAGGTAGGTGTCCTGAGGGGCTGTTAACTCTTTTGCGGCTCTCCCCTACTTACAGAATTATAAAAAAAGAAAATTTGGATGTGACTGATTGTGGTGAGAGTGGGTACAGAGACTACTTACTGGAAAATACGAAGAAGAAACAATGCCAAGTGGAATCCTTTTCCAACCGCTATCGACAAGACTGACATGGGGTGTTTCCCTATATTTGTTGATAGCGTCAATGTATAAATATCCTGCAGTAAGGCAGTAATAGCAACAACAACAACAAAAATAGTCAAGGAAGTGACATCACTATTCTGAAACGAAACGCCAAAAAATCAAGACCGTCGCAGTGAACTGCCGTTGTAGTGAACTGGCGATTTTCAGCCGGCGATTGCCAATATAGGTGGCTCAAATAAGACGACGCAGCTTTGTGACGGGTGTTTCGAACATAACACGATTATACAGGAAAGCGAAGAATGACCGCATAAAACTAGATTATACCACGAAAGACATTTATCAATAAAGGTATTTTTATTTACGAGCAAACGGCGCTTACTTTTTGAATAACCCTCGACTAATCTGCTCAAGAGATAACGGCCGTTCTGCACCAAAGCAGCGGGGTGGGTGCCAAGAGAGGGTGAGTACAGTTAAATGCGATAGACGGCTAGCTAGACGCGGGATTTACACTGGGGAATACTTAGGTTTAAATTGAAATCTCCGAATGAGGAGTTCGTTCTGCAGGAGCGGAAAAGAGAAAGAGAAAAACCGACCGGTAAATATTATCAAAACGAAGCTGTATTTGGACCTCAGGCTCAAACGCCTGAGGTCCTACGGCGCGTTTCTCCGGGCCTCGGGAAAGCAGGGAACCCTAGCCATGCTGCCACGAAAGTGCGCCATAGTCGGCGCCGAAACGACACAGAAGGCTGAACAACGCGAGCCGGCACGACAGCAACGCCCAGAAGCGCGAGTCGACTCTCGCTGCTTCAATTTTCTTTCGCGTCCCGTCGCTAAAAGGGTTATTAATGAAACCCTGTCGCACACCGGCAGAGGCAAGTCAGCTACAGTTGCGCACTCTTGACGCGTACGAGAGCGGGTTACTTGGCATGCAAAGCGAATTTTGCCAGCGCGGTGCGTGGCTCTCAACCGACTTGCCTTCTGCAGCCGGGACGTCTCCAATTTCGGTGACGTCTCCTCTTTGCAAATCCCTCGTCAGCGACGGCAATATCGCGGAGCACCCGCTTCCTCACGTAGGATGTGGGCGACATTGCGTTTTTCCTATAGGAAACGTTACACGACGCCTTGGGAACCAAAAAAAGAAACAGCCTTGTCGTTAAACATTCAGGCGAGCGCTATCTCGCGTCTACATAGCAGTGCCTCGCATTTATTTAATACCCGGCCCCCTTGCTTGCTTTTCGCTTTGTTAACGACTCTTCTGAGCTCGTACCTTGAGCATAAATAAATAAATAAATAAATAAATAAATAAATACTGCAAAAAAATGTAATTCGTCTCCCGTTTAATCATACGAAGTACTTTCAGGCGTCTTTTTATTTTCCTTGTTGTTCGCCGTGCTTGTTCAATCTCTTGCTGAGACACCTACCTGGCATCAGCTTACGCTGCGCGACTGACGAATGAATCTGAACAGCGAGTTTCCTAACTATACTCACATCGCAAGCTAGGAATCTGCGTGCAAAAAGAAAAAAAAATACCTGAAAACTTAAAATACCCGCTTATTTCCCAAGATTCCTATCATCATGTCGGGAAGCCTTTCAGTTGCTAATTACGTCAAATCTCGTAGGAACCGAGACTAGGTTATCGGAGCCTGTCAAAGTATACGAACGATCTCGTTAGGTCTTTCGTTTGTGATACATGAAAACCTTCACGAGGAATATGTATGAGTCGCAGCTAAATTACCTATAGGCCCTCGCGGCAGAAGCACGTCAGCCGCTGCTGTTGCTGCTTTCGTCGTACTCCACCTGGTCGTCGTGTTGCTGCTATTTTAGCCGCTGTTGCAGTCGTAGACATCGTCGTCGTTGTTGCTGCAACTGTTGCCGTTGTTGCGACCATTGCTTTTCTCGTTTGCGTCATTGTTGTTGTCGTTGTTATAGTTCAGAGCCTGTCAAATATCGGAGCCTGTTGTCCGTGTTCTTGCTGCCGCTCTCGATGTATTCCTCGTCCCTCTTGTTGTTATTGTTGTCGTCCTTGCTCCGGTTATTCTCGTCGCTGTCATCGTTGTTATCGTCACCGCCATCGTTGTTGATCTAGTCATCGTTGTTGTCCTCGTCATCGTTGCTCAAATGTGCGTATTTGAAAATTTCGCCATAATATTTCGAGTGTGCTTCTCTGTTATCATTCACCGCGACCACAAAGATAGCGAAGGCCGCATCAGTTTGGTTCGAACCACTGACAATGCGCCAAAAGAGGGAAAAACAGTTCAAATAAAACCGTCACATTGTCTCAGTCATTAAGACCAACGAAGAGACGGCTGCCCACAAACATCAGAAATAAACCGCTGCGATTGATGAATGTGAAATGGAAACGCGTTTTTTAATGACATTTCACAGAAGAACGCAATTGAAAATAAAACCCTCCTTAGACATGCATAAGAAAAATTTTCAGCACAACGGCGTACTTTCAGAAATAACAAAACTGTCAACAAATAACAGCTGAGTTGCCCTCGAAAATCTCTTATCTCGGTAGTTGACCGTTAAATACAAGTTTCATAGCAGTGTTTTTCCGCTACTGCATCAGAGGGTGCAACGGCTGTACATGTACCGATGTGAACAAAACACGGAAGAGCACTTTAAAATTCGTGACGTCACGCTGACATTCAAGTGCAGAGATTCCGGCTCGAAATTTTAAACTTAAACTGTGACCTACACTTTCGTTTCTATTAACAAACCTGGGATGGTGAAGTTTGCGACAGTAGAGCTTTCAAAAGATAAGTTTTTTTAGTAGACGCGATTAATAGTTTCACTTTAGTGTACCTTTAAAGCGATTTGTTCCGCGTACACTTCCGTGGAAAGATATAAGAGCACCTCGGCCTCTTTGTTCCCCTATGTAATGCAGCTAACAATAATTAAAGGAAAGAAATAAAGAAATGATCAGTTTGCCTTGTGGTATGGCCCTCCGGTTAACAGCCAGAAAATGCGACTGCACTGCTCCTCATTTGAAACATGCGCTCTGTTTCCCAAACAGCGATCAAGTCAAAGAAAAAAATCCACGCATATCCACGGAGTGAATGATGATGAGTGGGCGAAGCTCCGGATGTTCATCGGTAAAAACCGTGAATCTTGCCCAGTACATCATCAAAGACGTGACAAATAAAGTCCCTGAAAAAACTAAAGTAGCGCCAAGTGCGCCCCTTCGCCTCTGCCTCCTCTCCTAGCCGCAGCAGCAGCGCCTCTAGTGTGTCCACCGAGAAACTGCCTACGCGAAACTAAAAGACCTTGCGAAAACACGCGGCCGCACCGCTGCGCGGGGCGCACTGACACCACTGCGTAAGCTGCGTGTTTGGCGGCTAGTAGGGCCGTAGGAAGGGCTATGAGGGCCAGCTTCGACCGGAGAGCGCGCCCTCGATGCCGCGGGAACCGCCTTCGGCGACCATCGTCCCCGCATATGGTCTCCGGCTTCTCCGTCATTGCCTCGGCGTGCCGTCCGATACGCTGGAGCCACACATCTTGACGTTTGGCATTTAGCTTTCCCCGCCGAAGCGAAAACTCCTCCTTTCCGTTGCTGTACGTGCTTTTGCAGCATCCCCAAACATGCAGCGCCGTCGGCAGATTCAAGCATGATCGCGCAAGGTCGAGCAGACGCCGCGCGCGGAACACGTGGGGTGGACAACCAAGATGGCGTTCGCCCGACCTTCAAAAAGCTAGTGGTGCGTCGTGCTTTGCGATCTCTTAGCACGGCCGAAGCCGAATTTGCATGGCGCACGGCGGCGTTGCCATCGACAGCGTCAACCCCAAGCACATCGGCAAGCGAACGCTGGGTTCTCGCGTCGTGGCTACTCGCTTGCGGGGTTGGGTTTTGTCGGTACAAGCGCTTTGCTTACTTCATTCTTCTACAGACCGCTTTTATGACGCGGTATATTTAACATATTGCACAAAAACTCATAACTGCGCCGTAACCGCGAAACTGTCCCATGCCATGTCCGACACCACGCACATAAACACACGTCGAGCACATGCACGTACTCACTGATAATGTACTGCATATTTTTACACTTAAATAACACTCCACTTACTTTTAATTACATTCTATTGTCGTATTTACCAGCACTTTCCTAATTATTTCTCTCAAACTTCCCCCAAGGGGTCGCTTACAACCACAGCGCCCTCTTCCGTTGAGCTGAACGTACGACAGCGGGCAAGTGCCTTCTCAACTAGCTTCATCTACACATCTACGAAACAAACGAGAGAGGAGGTGTGTCCACACTGACACGAATGGCGCTACTTTAGTTATTTTTCAAGGACTTTAGTGACAAACACTGTGTGTCGCCATCTAGCGCTCTCCTATCACACTAGAGCACACAGCGAGCGCATCCACGCCATCTAGTGATCAATTCACGTACTAGCTAAGCAGCACCGCAGCGCTCGGACGGACGGAGGGAGGGACGGACAGACAGACAGACAGACAGACAGACAGACAGACAGACAGACAGACAGACAGACAGGCTCCCATGCTACGCGTTCCTATACATCTGAATGAAGCGACCACCGCGGCGCCATCACGCCATCTAGTGAGCACTTCATAAAACTACAGGTGGCTACATACTATGTACGGAGGAGGGAACGACCCACACCCTAAGGAGCTTCGCCCCTAAAAAGCATAACTGGTGCGCGTGACTGACTGATGCCAAGCACGTAAGCAGAGATGTTTTTAAAAAAGACGTTCCTATCAAGGGATCAAGTAGCGACTAAGCAAAGAACTCTGTAAGGGTTTTAGAAAGGGCATACAAATTACTGACGTATAGCGTCAACGCTGACATCACAAAGGCGGTCTTCAAGGCCCAGGAAAAAAAAATAATCGGCATATCCCACGCCTTGTGGGTGTCGATGTCATGCGAAGCAATCAAGGAATGTTCTTGTGCCGAACTGCTCGGCATACAGCTAAGTGTTACCAGTGGGGTCAGCGTCTGCGCACCTACTGAACACAACCACCATCACCACAACTGCTGATGCGAAAGGAATATTCACGGTGCGCACCGCGTGGGAAGGGCCGCCGCAGCTGCCGCATGCCTACTTGTCACCTCGCTGTCCTGGGCTCGATTCCTACTGCCGGTCATTAGGCACGCTTCTCTGTATCTGCATGCTTGTCACGCCTACACTACAATAGAAGGCCATAGCAAACGGCATCTCCTTTCTCTTGTTTAATCTACCCAAAGTGTATTCTCATCAAAATTTCAGTCTCCTCTATTTTCGTTGGCCCTTGACCGACATAGACTCAATCACCTGTGGTGCATACGGGCATTCGCTGGTCCTTGCACTGCAGGTATCGGCCGCACGTCGGTCGCATCATCTTTAATCGTGACGCATCTGATAAGCATATTCTGTCACTGACACGTCTGGATCAGGCAGTCATGTTGGTCATTAATCGATACTCTACTGTACCAATTTTGGCACGCGCAACGTGAACAAGACGACCAGGAAAGCACCGCGACGGATAGATAGATAGATAGATAGATAGATAGATAGATAGATAGATAGATAGATAGATAGATAGATAGATAGATAGATAGATAGATAGTGCTAAAAGTCGCTCAAGTTCGCCAAGAAAGGCATCGCATTTATGAAATAAATATGCAGGCACTAATAAAGCGCATCGTTTGAACTATAGTTACCTTGTTTACTTGTTTATCGACAAAGGCAAAGAGGAACAAAGCGCTGCTGGACAAGAAGAAGAAGAAGAAGAAGAGGGAGGAGGAGAAGGAGGAGGAGGAGGAGGAGGCGGGGGAGGAGGGACTGTTCACGAGAAACTTGACAACAGTCGTGTTGACTTGATGCTTTTTGATAATGTTGTTTTAGGTGCGAAGCACCTTATGCGCTCGGGATGTCAGCATCTGCTGTCGTAGTGGTCGTGACCCGTCAAGGTAAGGCGAGAGAAGAAAGAAGCGCGCGTGCGAACGCCGCACATTGGGCATTGCATAGGCGTGTACGCGCACCCTTGGGGACCAGAACTAATGATGATAATTTTAGGCACAAGTTCCGTCCCGGAAATGCAAGCGGTCAAACTATAGTCAAATAAAAGAGACAGTGACTGGCAATAGCGACGCGATGGCTGAGTGTAATAAATGTGCATATGCGCATAGTTCAAACAAATCCGGTGTTCTGCCTCCCATAGCTCATTAGCGGCGATTGACCGGTGCATCACTGCATGCTTCGCACATCTTCAGGTTTCATATTAGTGGAGCTGCATTACCATCGAATTTGAAAAAGAAATAGATATTTTTTTCTAGTTTAGTTCTTACTTGACTCCAAATAGGTTTTGTCGTCATTATTTCTACACATTACCATTTTCTTGCGTAATTAATCTTCTTGTGAGGCACAGGAGGTCACATTTTAGTTTGTAACAACAAGACCTCCTCCTGTATACTGAATATGCAATAATCAGCTTTTTTTTTTAATTTGCTAAACTGGGGATAAATTCACAAAACCTCTCTCACAAATGCGCCTTGCCATTGGTCAGCTGCCTTCACTAACTGTATGTCCAGCATCAGGATAGGCTGAAATATTCTCTTAGAAATGATTTTTGTTGTGCGATGATTTTTTTTTCTAATCCGGTCCATGATCCTGATTCCAGCAGTGAACGATATTTCATCCTAAGTTATTTTCTTTGTGCTCGCGAAGCAGTGAATGCCGTTTTCGCGTCGCTTAAGAACACAATGTCTCTTTGTAGCAAACCAGAGCAGTGATTCAAAAGCAAACAGTAATAACGGTGATAAAAGACAATGCGATGACACTTAAACAACTAAAAAAAGGGATTCAGCTCGGAGAATGAGGGGCAACAAAGAAGACCTCCAAGCAAATAAGAGTCGGCAGGTTTCACAATGGTTTGCCCGGCCGTTGTGTTGTTTTTGCTGACGCTTAAAAGCCTTTGTTTCCTGGCCTCTGCTGCCGCTTTCGGGCGTTTGAGAAACCGGGAAGGAAGGAAGGAGCAGGCAGCTTTTGCGAATGCTCCGCGCATCGAGCAGAAAACATTGCAGCATCGGCATCTCCAATCAACGTACATCGTGCGGCTAAATCTCTTCTGACATCGGGGCGAGGCTCTAAATCGTTGCCTGTTTGTACCTCTTGAGGCAAAGTCCAGAACTTCAGCGTTGTTCTATACTGTATGCAACGTCATGAGGCATTCGCGTTGCCGCGCCGCACAAGAAAAGTACACGAAAATAGGGCCACTAAGCAAACGCCATCAAAGTCACGAGTAAAGAAAAGAAGCCAATGCAACAAGTAAAGGCAGGTGTTGGAGAGGAAGAACGGTAACAATTCAATGTAGCGACGAAATACTAGAGTAAACGATTTGTTCGTGTCCTCCATAAGAGATGTCAATCTGGCTTGAATACCCATAGGGTGAAAATAAATAAATAAATAAATAAATAAATAAATAAATAAATAAATAAATAAATTGCGATGTCTATTTACTTTTTTTCGCTTTATTTGCGTATTACCTCGCTTGTTTCCTTCGTTTTTCCGTTTTGTTCGTCCACACTCGCTGCCATGGATACGAGTGGCGCTGATTAGCAATTCTAGGATTATACGTACGAAATGGGGCCAATAAAGTGCACAGGGTAGGGGAACTACCGCCGTCGCAGCTCAATCGGTAGTGCCCTGGACGCATTATGGGACAGTAGCAGGTTCGGTCCCTACCGACGGCAGGTGTGTTTTTTGATCCACTTTAATTCCTTTTGCCCTTATATCACATGATTACTACCATACAGTTCAAAGCTACGATTAATGTCCCCTATGCTCTCCTCGACATCCTTGTTTCCCTTATTAGGTTACGTCTGACAAAGAAACGAGCTCTTGATTGATCCCCTACTTTCTTTATATCATCAGCAAGGTTATACGAGACCAGATTACTGCAGAACGTCGACCATTACAATGCAGTACTCGCGAGAAACGATAGCCGGCATCCGTAGTCTGCTTTTTCAGCGACATAGTATCTGAGCGAGGAGACCGAAGGAAGACGACGAAGCGTAAGTACGCTCTGCTACTATGCTTTGGTCTGGCAAACCGTAGAGGACAACTTTCTCAGGGTAGGCATTTCGTGCCTGGCTGATCTCCCTTGCACAGCACATTTTACACGGAGTGTTTCTTCCGCGTGCGCATGAAGAGGAGCACACGCAGGAAAAATGAGGTTTTACGGGCAAGCTCCACGTTCTCACGAACGTACGCAAGCCGCATTCTCGACTATCAAGGCAGCAACTTCCAACGCAGGTTGGTCGACAAGTTCTTACTCATTTTAAGCGGGTCACCTAGTTGCATTTACAAAAAGCGCCGCGCACACTTGGTGGAAGCATGAATGAAGCGTAAATAAAATAATGATTATTGAAAAATTTCTTTCACAGCCTTGCAACCATCCGTGGCAAGTACACTACGTTTATCGAAAACGTGTAATAAAAAGACACAGAAGTGTTCATCGTTAATCCTCGCTATTTGCTGCAAATTCAATTATACTGCGTATATAGCGTGTGTGCGCGACTAGTCTGTGTCTCGTCGCGCGGAATGTCGTGACACTTCGATGGAGCATATCTTCGAGAAGAAATAAGCGGACCACTGGAACAATTTAAGTTCCACCCATAGAGTTGCGCACACGCTTCTAATGGTAGAAAATCGCGCTAGTTCAGAAAATCAATTGGCAAACAGGTCTTGACGGGGGCAGATTGGCCTCCCTCCACGCTGCGGCCAAGTGTAGCTGCGCGCATTCTTAGCATTTCCACTCGCGCAAAACGATTTTCGCAGCTTCCGGGGGGCCTCTGTTATTGCCCACAGGTGGCTTTTATAACACACATACACACACACACACAGAGAGAGAGAGAGACGCGTTTCCCAGGCATAGTTGCCGTCAAGCGCGCGGGGTCGTGAACCGCGCCACGGCGTTTACTGCAGCGTCGCAATAATGGAGTCGGTGGTATGCAAATCAGCTACGCCGACGCGGAGTGAAACGGTGCGATAAGTCACTCGCCAAGAGGGTGTCGAGTCGTGCAGGCAAGGCACGTACGCGCGGCAGCGGCACGCCGTTGTTGGCACAGCGCGCTCAGGACGTCAAAATTGTTGCGCTTAGACGTTCCCTAAAGAATCGTCGTTGGTTCTCGACCCTGGCTGACGCCGAGTCGCAGGCTCCCCAAATAAGCTGCTACCTATTCTACGCCTTTCCTTCCTCGCTTACGCGCCACCCCCGTTACGAGGTCGACGAAAACGGGCTAGCACTTCGTTGAGTGCTTTGTCGTGTTGCCAAAAGAAACAAATGGAGACGCATAAAAGGCAACACGCCTCGCTTTGTGTCTCAACGAGCAATCGCAAAGCTAGCAGAGGTGCGATTAATCCAATCAGAGCCGGTGAATGCGCCAGAAGGCACTTACTATGCGTAGAAACGTAGCCCGCATTGTGGTGTTGCCCTTCAGTGCGCAATTTAGCGCTGATGCCTGTATAAGTACGAACGCGAAAGTCTCGCTCGTTATTGGCGCGCGTGATGTGCGTCACGAGAATCGCAGACATTCAAATTTATCAACGACAGTGACTTCTGCGCCAGGAACACGTGCACCGATAGACTGCACTCAGTCAGTGCCTAGAAACTATATGCAAATAAATTCAGTATCGTCAGTGTGGGTTCTACGTCACAAAACTGCACAGTAAAATGTAACTGGTGCACGCAATTAAGCATACGGATCAGCACAGACTGCAGCTACGTTTTTTTTATTAGTGGTAATAAGTATCAATCCAAATACACTAGCGCACCTATACACTTCATTTAAACATATTCTGTTGATCCACCATCCGTAAATATATATATATATATCATCAGGAAGATAATACGAGAACAGATTACCGCAGAACTTCGACCATTATATATATATATATATATATATATATATATATATATATATATATATATATATATATATATATATACACACACTTGTTATCCAGGCGACAGTGGTACTGCCAGAGTGACTCGTAACCCTCGAACAGCGGACCATTTCCCCCGTCTTCGAAGTCAGAGAGCGTGACGCTACGAGCTTCACACACACGCGCACGCACGGGCGGTTCACTTTTCGCGATGAGAAAACACAATTACGAATAATCCAGGCGCCACTGCGCACTGGTGTCCCCGCGTGCCCGCCAAAGTGCACCGCACCAAAACGCGTGGCTTCGCCGTACAGAGCGCCTCTTTCTCTGACCGCCAGGCGTGCGGCACCATCCAAGCACGGCGCACGAGTTGGAACCAAGGGGGAAAGAGCGGGGCTGGAGGAAAGATTCCACGGGTGCGTGAACCGTAGAAGTGCTTTGTCGTGTCGACCGCGGCAGATAGGCGCCCGACTTGCCGACACCCCATTCAGCGACCCCCATGTACACGCAGTCCAGACTAGCTCGCCTAGTGCGTTGCCAAGGCTGGCGCGGGGAATGCGCTTTATTTTTGGATGTTTCTTCCCATCTTTTGTGCTCGGCTGTTTGGTTTCGCCGTGCCTTTAGGTCTGGAGGCCGGCGACGATCAGGCGCTAAGGAAAGTTGTCACGCAGAAAATGCGGCTGCGCCTGTAGTTCGAAAAACCTCGTTCTTCGTGAGGGTTAACTGTCCGCTTAAGCGTTTTAATTTAATATTTTCGAGAATTCGCGCCTCATCTTCTGTATTACCATCGCTGTCCGATTGTGTGTGCGCATGCAGTGACACACGCCTGCGGCTGTGACGCACGCTAGTCAGTTAGAATGGTTAGACCAGCTGTAGAGGGAAAGCTACAGCCTCCAGGCAAGCAAGCACCTTCTTCCTGCAATAATTGGTTTGAGCGCTGGATTGACAAGCAAATCTATCATCAAAATATCTGCGCAAACTAATAGCAGTGTACAATTATCGATGTCGGTTACATGTTGCCGTCTCGGCTTTTGTTGCTTCGTAGGAGCATAAATAAACCGACTCCGTTACTTGTATATTGATAGTTGAGATGAGGTGACACCAACCACAGACGTAAAAATTCCGACGTTTCGAGGCCAGCTTGGCCCCTTCAGGGATGACGGTTCGGCGCTGGAGAGCAAGGTTTATATAAGAGCACTCCTTTTGTGTGTGTGTGTGTGTGTGTGTGTGTGTGTGTGTGTGTGTGTGTGTGTGTGTGTGTGTGTGTGTGTGTGTGTGTGTGTGTGTGTGTGTGTGCGCGTGGAGCACGTGGCGACGTCCGTTGAAATAGACACTCGGCAGTGCACCCGCAGACCGGTTTATATTTGCAGGTGTCGCCTGGGTGTGCCAGGATTGACTGAGACGAGCAACAAATGCGTCGGCCCTTCATCTTATAAATCACTAAGTTAACTTAGTGGCTTTCCTGCACAGGGCGTTTAGTTCAGCTCAGTGGGCTAATCCTGAACATCATCCTTTATCACACGACCAACCTTCTTCATCTTCCCAATACACATCCAGTGTAGTCTTTCATCTCGATCACGATCACGATCAGCTCGTAGAGGGAAGTTCATCAAGAAAACCAGGTCTCCATTATGCCCTGTATGCATCGAATTGAACACCGCTTTAATGAAGAATGGCCAGCGTCGAAGTGGGCGAGTGTGCTTTTCTGCGCCGTATAAAGTTACGTATCGTATTTTTACGCGCGTCACCGGTTGTAGCTTTTTTTTTTTTCGAACAAGGGAACTACAAGAGCGTTGTCGGGCGCCAGGCACGTAGTGCAGAATGTGCTAACAATTCCGTGTTGCCCTGTGGTGTGATAGTTGCTGCTTTGGTGGGACGGGAAAATACTAATATGACCGCTTGCGCGAGAACAACAACAGTGTGCTAAGTGGTAAAGTTTCAGTAGCCATGCAATGTCACAAGTATGATTGCATGCTGCTGCTTGAACAATCCAACGTCTTTATCATCAACATTATTTAGACGCAGCCAAAGATGAAAAAATACTGGACTTGAAAGAGGGAGCATAATGACACACATATCAGCACGATTCGAAATTGTTGACAGTGCTGCTTATACTATGCTTTGCAGCTGCAAGAAGAACAACCACTTACTGATTCCCTGTTCTAGACTTGACATTGCGGGAATGGTCGCCAGCCGAGCGCTGATGTGAACAAGTGGAGGCGCGGGTGCTGTATCGTGCGTGCTGCTCAGCGCAGCTGCGGCGGTGGGCCTAGACTGGCCAGCTGGCCGGGGCTGATGCTTCCGGCCCGAGACGCCGCCGCCTTCCGCAACACACAGGGACAACCACTCTTACAACTCATCAGGTCGACTAGACAATCGTCGATTATCTGTGCAGACGCCTATTGTACCTGAACAACGTCCCCGACGCTCTTCAGTAAATAATTAAAAAAGTGGCAGGTATAGTGCTGCGCTTTCTTTGAGGACAATCGGCACGTACGAACGCCCTTTTGTTAGCGCACGCAGTTTTATCTCATTCGACGCGTCTAAGCTCTTTAAGTTCCTTAGTCACACCCGCATAGTGTACCCAGCCCCCGCCCCCAATTTTTTTTTCTTGTTACAGCGCTTACCATCCCTTTATACGGCGACCAGCTATAGCCCTAGCACAGAACTTTAGCGAGCTGGTAATTCCGTAAATGTAAAATTGGCTGCTAACGCAGAGTTTCACAATTACCCTGCTGGCTCATCCCACACACTCTCTCTCCATCATATTATATTTTTCCCTCTAAATGTGTAGCAATCTTTAGTGTTTTGTAAGGCGGCACTGACGACTGCAGACTCGCTGATCGAAGTAGCCTAACACGCGTTAGGACGAAACCCTCCCTTTGAGTGCCAGAAAATTAGCTTCAATTTGGTTCTCCGGGAAAAACTCTGCACGTTCTCTCTTAACCACCGGGAACACGGGCAATCTCTTTTTCACTGCTTTTCCCATGAAAGCCGAACTCCCCTTGATTCTTATATGTAACTCCTACGCTTGAACGGTCTTTAACGTCCTGGATTCGCACTACTGATTCACCCAACGCAGATGTATTTTCCTCGCCAGTCCATTCCACTACAAATACACTCGGTGCCTGAGTAGCGAAGGACAGAGAGAGAGAGAGAGAGGTTCCGTACGCAGAGTTCATTTAGGTTGTGCCGCCGATTCTCACCGGTTAATTCTCTATGTGCGCCGTCGTTAACAAAGCACGAAAGCTAATCAACGCATGCAAAACACCTCGCATAAAATTCATTACGACAAAGTGGCAAGAAAAGAAAAGCTAACCATCAAGAGAAGGAAGATAAAGAAAGAAAGGAAGGGGCGCAACAAGAAAGGTTTTGCGAACCAGGCGAATCACCCTCCTTGCCCCTGCTTTCGTGAAACGGCCTAGCTATATCTCCCAAAGAGCTTCGTTTCGCCTCTTTTCACTATTGCACTATACGTATCGTTGCTTTCTTGTTTTGTTTTTTTTTTTTGTAGCTAAGATGTTCGTTCAAGCTTGGTGCCTGTTCAGCAGGGTGTACCACCCTCCCCCCGTTTTCTCCCATGCGGCGTCAGCGACGCGCGCCCTCTACAGAGGCCCAGCACGAGCCACTGGTAACTCGCAGCCATCGAACGCGTCATTAGGTCGCCGAGAAATGGAGTTTCGGGGCCAGTTGCCCGGGCCGCGTGTCTCCCACTGTAACGACAGTTTGAGTACGCGCCCGCGTCGTCCGCCATCAGAGCCACCAACACTGAGGACGAGGACACCGTCGCCAGCCGCCTCATCTCCCGCCTCCTCGCGCACCACCGCGCTCACTGGGCGGGAAGGCTTCCCTTTTGGCGCTGCGGCAGTGGCCGTATGCGCATCGGACGAGACGCCAGAAGACCGCGCTTGGTGCGCACCACGTTTCGTTGGTGCTGCTCGGCGAAGCACAGTGCTTCCTCCGTCCCTCCTCGCCTTAGTCCGCTCCCTCACCTCGAGCGAGGCACAAAATTAACGGGAGTCCAGCCTGAAAGAACACGCGCCCGCCCTCCGCCCCTTCGGCGCGCAGAAGCCGGCGTGAGGTCCTTTCGCACGCACAAAGCAGTAGACTACCAAATAAAACGTTGATTACGCCCGCTTGACACATCATTTGTAGAATAACACGCGGCAGTGCCACGCTGCTTTGGCGCAGCAAGAACTGGCCCGGAAAACCCCGAGAATCCGATATTTTAAAGGCTGGAACGGAAATCTGACGCGACTATAACGGGCGCCCAGTAGGCGAGGGGAGGGCGCAAATGCATGACAGAATGGTGGTGAAAGGCGTAGCGGACATTGGAGAACTGGTTTTTGCATGATTGAGCAAATGACGCGCTGTAGCCAGCCGTACATTGCTTCTAGAGCCGATTGATATGGAGCCAGCAACATGCGGACGGGACGCCCCATTGCGCGGAAAAGCTACAACTGCTACGACTGTAAGCTACGACTGTAAGAGCGACGGAATGGATACCAAGAGAGGGAAAACTCAACAGAGGCAGGCATAAGGTTAGATGGAGCGATGAAATTAAAAAGTTTGCGGGCATAAAGTGGAACCAACTCGCTCAGGATAGGGTGGATTGGAAATCGTTGGGAGAGGCCTTCGTCCTGCAGTGGACCTAAACAGGCTGATGATGATGATGCTGCTGCTGCTGATGATGATGCCTTTAAATTTAAGGAGCCGACTGTTAAGTGCCGGCTCCTTAAAGGCTTAAAGGATGAATAAGTGCTCGTAATAATTTGCGCAGCCTATCGTCCCCCGCCAAGCGATTTACGTAAATTATAAGCTGCTTTAAAGATCAATGGCTCTCGGTCCTTTATAATTAGACGCATTACAATTAGTCAGTAAAAAAGACAATGCACGACCTGCCCTCTGCAGCTCGATAACTTATAAGTGAGTGAAAAAAAAGAAACAAATATATAGGCGATGTTGTCAGATCAGATGTCATACTGTGATTAACTGTACAGAAGAACCAATGCATTGATGTACCAATCAGTGAAACTGCTTCGCCTAACGTCGGTTCTGTGTTATTCCGCGAGAGCGAGAGGAGCCCTCAGCATTCGACCCTGCAATAGGGGATGGGAAAAGGGAAATAAAAAGGAACAAAAGAGCGGAGACAAAAAGAAAAAAAAAAGAAAGAAAAAGGTGGGAAAGAGGGGGGGGGGTGACAGGAGCTTTACAGTATTTCTACCAAGCCAGTGCCATGAAGAAACGTCAACAAAGCTTTGACCGACTTTCGCTACGACGTCACTTTCGAGCGGCGTCCTGATACAGTCGGTTCCGACAGCGCCCTGTTGTCCAGACGGGGCAGCGCGGCCGCTACTGACAGTCTGTGCGAGCTGCAGCGAGTACAACGAAAAAAGAACGTGTTCTATAGTTTCCTCGCTGCCGCAGTGACAGCAAGCAACGCCATCGTCCATGCCAATTCTGACAGCCAAAAATTTTGCAAAAGCCCCAATAATTGCAAAACAGTTGTATGAGATACTACCTATTCACCATCATCGACGGTCACATATACCTTTTCCGGTTTCCACTGTCTATGCCTAATCCTTTTCACTGACATGCATATTGTTATCTATGTTAATACAATCCCTGCATTAGCGCCAGACACTTCACGGCCTCTGATGTCGACTTCCACTGCGACTTCAGGTAGCGCACATCAACCACGTACAAACACACTCGATTCGTTAACTAAGGCACCCAATAATGTTCACTATAAAGAAATCAGCACGACTCCGTAGCATCCAAGTCGCCAATGCCACCCTTTTGTGCCATTCCTTGGCCATTCTCGCTGTTTCGAGCACTCTGCGAGGAAGTTTGGTTTAGAAGGAGCCGGCGTCCATCCAAGACGTTACGCCACACCTAAGGAAGCTGTCAGTGAATCGTAAAGACAAGGGCCGCGACAATGTGCGTGCGTGTGGAGGGGTGAGCCTCACGAGGGTAGGAATTCGAGTGCAAATATGCCGGGGCACTGTCCTTCCCTGCAGACGAGGGTGGCCCGGTAGAGGACGCGAGCCCGCAGTTACCGGGTCTCATGCGCGCATTCGCGTGAACGAACAGAGGAACGTGCGGGCAGGGTGCGCGGTGTCACCATTAGGGAAAACGTCACGTCGCCGGAGCAAACAGCTTGCCCGCGCGTGCCAAGCAGAGTTGTGTCTCCGTGTTCGCTTCCGCAACAACCTCGACAGGCACCGTGGCGCTGGACCACGTGAACGCTCGCCTCCGCCAGCCCTTCCTTGTAGATGTTCCCCGTGAACCACCTCTCTCTCTCAGCTGCCCGCTCGCTTCTTCCACTTGCACTGCCTTGTGCTTGGCACTCTGCGTTTTGCTTCAATTGGACAGGCCCTGCTTCACTCAGTGAATGTTCTTCACGTCTTTAACAGTGACAATAACACTAAACTTGCCGAGAAAAGTTCGATACAATTTTTTTTTTTGAAGCGCTCGGTTTATACTGCTGCGAGCTGCCTGCAAAAGCCTCCATATGTTTTGCAGCAGATGAACTTCAAGCATATGAAATTAAAGAAAGAAAGAAAGAAAGAAAGAAAGAAAGAAAGAAAGAAAGAAAGAAAGAAAGAAAGAAAGAAAGAAAGAAAGAAAGAAAGAAAGCGCATGAGTGCATGGTGAAGGATCTCGTGCGGTCCTGTAGATAATGAAGAAGGGTAGTGCCATGGCTAACAAAAATGACACGTCATGACATCAATGACTTGACACCCTTCCCAAATGCGTCACGATTAATGATAAAAAGGCACCTTCGTTGTTCCGACGGTTTTTTTAACATAATCTTTTTTTAAATATTGATAGGATGATCCCATTTTAGCTTCGCCCCGCCACGGTGGTCTAGTGGTTATGGCACTCGGCTGCAGATCCGAAGGTCGTGGGATCGAATCCCGGCCGTGGCGGCTGCATTTCGATGGAGGCGAAATGTTGAGGCCCGTGTGCTGTGCGATGTCAGTGCACGTTAAAGAACCCCAGGTGGTCGAAATTTCCGCAGCCCTCCACTACGGCGTCTCTCATAATCAGAACTGGTTTTGGGACGTTAAACCCCACAAATCAATCATCAATCATTTTAGCTTCCTAGCCAAGCACTTCACAGAGGTCCCCTCGACATTTCGCGCCTGGTTACAGAAATCTCATTTGATTTCATCCGCTTTACGTTTCGAAACCGCAGTCGTCATCAGAGCTATCGCTCGCACGGGCAGTTTGCATAAGGCCAGTCGCATGAAGCTCCACAGCCTCGTCGTCTTCATCGCAATGAGCTTCCACATCCGGCAAAGTTCTATTATCAAGCACTGCAAACAGTGCGTCAGTGACTGCCTCGGATCATCTGAGGCGAGATCCGAGATCGTTGTTTGCGATCGTTGTTATCACTGCATGTTACTGGCCGCGGTCTTGCTTACCTCGTAAGAAGCGGAGCGCAGCCACGATTTTGCATGACCACGTTTTTTCTGCACCGTCACAGATTTAAGCTCCACCAAACAAAAATTCTTCGTTTTCATAAAACAGTCTTATTCATTTGAAGACGCCTACGACTTCGCATAGAAGTCGGCAGTATCGACTAAATAAATAAATAAATAAATAAATAAATAAATAAATAAATATTTAGTTTTGTACTATATTATCTAAAAGTACACAACGAAACATGCTCGTCAATTTTTAGAACGTTCACCGCTTGCCTATTGGTTGTTCTCGTGCTCCCGTTCTCGCATACAGTATGAGACACACTGTCATAAAATAGTACCCACTCAAACAAAAAAGAGCGACCAATCCTGCAAGCCTACGCCGCACTCAGTCACGCCAAATCCGTAGCGCTCACAACGATAGCCACGCCCCCACTTCGTGACGTTGCAGCGAGCGCACGCGTTGTGTTCCGAACGAAAATCTCCGATCGCATCCCTGGATTGGCGTTCATCGAAAGCGTAAAAGAACGCTCTCAGTAATAGACGCACCTACGGAAAAGGAAAGGCAGCTCTCCGCCTGTGACATCTGAGTAAGCAGCGGAGGCGTAAGGTACACTGTCACTATCATGTAGTACTATCGCTGACAAGTTTATGTAAAAGTGGGATGAAGGCAAGGGTGTGGATAGTGAGTCGAGGGCAAACACAGGTCCGCTTTTCCCTTCTGTGCGCAACTCGAGACTTTCTTTCTTTCTTTCTTTCTTTCTTTCTTTCTTTCTTTCTTTCTTTCTTTCTTTCTTTCTTTCTTTCTTTCTTTCTTTCACATAATCACTATCATGTAGCAGTGTGGGTGGTGCCTCAAGTGCGAGAGTGGGCCCGCTTTTCCTTCTGCGTGACAGCTCGTCTGTTAACTGCGAGCGCCCCTCCGCAAGGCCTAACCTCCACGTTTTCTGTTTTTAACTGCGGAAGCTACCAATAACGGAAACAGCACACATCCTCGAAGATGAGCACCCACCGTAACGCAATGGTTATCATTTGGAACCGTTCAGTCCTGACGATGTCAAAATCGCACACGAAGGAAAAGAATAAACAAATATATACGAGGGCGAAAACGTACGCGGAACACACCAGGAAGGAATGGCACAGGACCCAATGTGTTCCGTTGTAGCGCTCATACATATTTGTTAATAATGCACCAACTAGGCCCTCAACATGTTCTTTTAAGAAAACGAAGTCTTATAAGAAATGCACGCAGAAAATTACATTTGAACGATCCCACGAAGAACAATATATTAAAATCAGAACGCACTGATCCGAATAGTTACTGAGTTAGTTATTCCAAGTGGGGGCTAACACGGCGGGCTGCATACCAGATTTCCGTTGAAGGATCTTGCTTCTAGCCGTCCACCTGAACTAAATCATAAAGGCTAGCTCGAGGAGGAGTGGCGGGGGGGAGATGGGCAGTTATGTTTTGGTTTTCGAGGCTACGTGACTAAATTTTACTAGAAGTGTCAATCGACATCGCTGTTTGTTGATATGATCCGCTCGCAGTTTTGTAAAGATTATTCTATTAGCTAGTTCAGGAAGTTTTGGTAGGTAAAAGGAAAGGAATTTCAAAGCGGAACAGCGGGACGACTACTTATTACGAGCAGTTAAGACCTTGCATGTTATCCGGTACCGCTCAGCGCCAGACGCTTAGCGCTCTATACGACAGCCACAATCAGGCCTCACCGTCGCAACGCACATGGCCAGAATCGACGCTAATAAAAGTCCTTTCCTCGACAAATTAAGTTGCTTCTTCCTCTTATTCTTTCTAGTGCCTTCGCGGGCCAGGTTCTCTAGTCTGTTTCTCTTTTCTTGTTCTGCTTCTTCTCCTTCTTCTTCCTCATATTTCCTGTTCGCACTTATTATTTTAGTCCCTTGTCGGCAGCTCGACGAGCTAGAAACTTATGCCCCAGCCTCTGAAATAGCTCGTGATTAAATTCGATTAAAATTAATCCCGGCTCCCTTAATGGGCGCCGCAGACCCGGCTCTTTCTCCAGGAGGTGAAGAACAGCGCCCTGACAGTTATCGATTCCATAGTTTCCGAAAAGGAAGCCTGATCCAGTACCTCGACCAAACGATGGCTGTAATTTTTTTATTATTATAATTATTATAATTTCTACTCTGTACCGTCTTTTGGAACACTTTATCTTTTTGACCATATTTGGCAGCAACGCGTCTTTTTTGTTTCTTCTTTTCTCACATCATTGGTGTGCTTGGCGCTGTTTCGAACTACCAATCCATTTTCTTTCTATTCATCATCTTATGTGCGTACTTCCAGCCTCTTCCGATGCCTTTACTTCTTCACAGCGACCGAACATGCCTTAGCGAACAGGTAAAAATTAAACAAAGAGCAACGCTAGCGCAGCTTGTTCGTTAAATATAAGGGAAAATGCATTTCTTTTCTATTTGTGCCTATTTGTGCCGTGAGCGAGGCTCCTTGCCACTTGGTCATTTGTACGTGCGTAAGCAGCTACGATTAAGTTCATAGAGCGTGTCTGAAGGCCTTTTCGGACACGCTAAGTCAGTTTGCTTCGGCGTTTTATCGAAGCCATTTTTTATAATTTTCATTGCAGCATGAAAGACTGCATCAATGGTCATGATGAGTAATCGCGAAACATACCATGATCGCAAATTCTGCAGTACTTGATGAGTTGAGCACGAACCGTACATAAATGAGGACCGGAAGAAAAGGAATACATACACCGTGGCAGTATTCGCTGGCTGTATTCTTCATGTGCGGTGAATCGCCAGCGCTGAAGTACACATTACCCAACGGTGCTATTCAGATTCGTCTGTGCCTCGTCTGTCTTTCGTACCTGACTCAGTGCTCAAAGCAATTAGATATTTCATTTGTGCAGTCTTTGAAGTCAGAACCTTCCTAAGAATGTTTTAGCTTGATGCTTTTGTGCGTGTGTATTGAAAGATTTGTTACGAAGTGCGTGCCTTTCAGCTTAAACGCAAGAGCCAAAAAGAAGAACCAGGTTATGCCTGCAAAAGAAAAATTATCGAATAAAATTCTCTGCTCGCGGGAATCGCACGGCAAGAAGTAGGAAGTTAAATAATAGGAAACACAAAGTGGTCCAACGGAAATATGATAAAGTAACTAAAAATTTTTTAGAGAAATTCATGCACCTGAAACCGTGGTTCAATGTACCCATTTTATGAGCAGCGCGTTATCACGACGCAAAAGTTCGTATTACTGTTCCTGGCTTTAAGAACATTAGCTTTACGGCCAGGCATAAATGTATGAGCTGCGTGATGGTGGGTGAGCAGAATTTTTTTTGTTAGATAACTCGCTAGGGCTCATTTAGATTAAGGCAAAGCCCGCGCACACGTTTTTGAGGGTTTACACTTTACGACGTTGTTTTAATCGCCGGATTGAGCAAGATAAGGCAGTTCCGACAGTGTGGACATTGTTTCACTTGCATGATAACACAAACGCGACCGGATCTCACGATAACGGCAAAAAGGCGGAGAACCTTAAATTGTAAAAATGTCGTCATCTGCTCATAAGCTAAATTTCCATCCACCGCACCCCCCCCCCCCCCCGCTTTCCCTTTAAAAAGCACTAGCAGAGTTACTCAGCGAAAAGCTCGCCCGCTTCCATTACCCGCGAGTCTTCGCAAAACGACTCGAGAAACAGCGAAGGTTTTCTACGAAGCAGACACGCAACGCGAAACAAGGCACAGGCGTTGCACAAAGGCTTAAACCTTATTAAATAACAAAAAAATGCATTAAAAACGCTGAAACGGCGACGTGCTGGAGGAATGTCTAACGCTCATGTTCCTGCAGCTTCTTTTTTTCAACCCCCTCTCGAGTCTCTCTAGCTGCTTTTGTTTGCGTGCCATTTCACAGTATCTAAGAAAGCATGTATGCTTTCTCTTATTTTCTCCATTACGCACGCCTCATTCACTGACACCTGGAATACGTTGTTGCGGCAATAACCATTCCAGAGCAAATTACGTACTTTGCTAGCATTCTGACAATAAAAACGCAAGCACGCTCACAAATTCAAGCGGCTAGATTTCCGAACGCTGCTTGCCAAAGCCTGCTTATGCGTTCGCGTCTCACCCCACCAGTCAGATGGAGGCGGCTTTGTTACGTTCCTTGAGAGAAAAAATAAAGTCAGAATAAAATATTCGTTTCGCTCCAGGCGTCATATTTTCTTCTTTGTTCGTAGAGGTTTCGGAAAGTGCGGAGTCGTTTCCCTGAATGCGTGCAATAAGTACAGCGCTGCTGGGAGCAGAGCTCCGTCGCATTTCGTGGCGAGCGCTGGCGTGGTTCCAGAGCAATAATGTCATCATAGCCACGGCCGCAAGATGGAAATTTCAGGCTGTTGTTCAGGCAGCGATGCTGCGCGCCCTGAGAACAGGAACGATAACAGTCACTCCTGTTCCGTGCTTAGAATGACGACGCAATTTGTTGTGAGAGCTGGAAAAGTGGCCTCGCCACGAAGTCGAGATACGCGACCGAAATGTTATTTACATCCACTTGCCAATTTCTTGAATTCAAGTGACCAAAATGGCTGCATCATAGTTTCAACCGCAGTAAGTCCGTTTGTTTATATGCACTTGGCAGAGCTCATGGGTCGCTGCGTCGTCGTTGGTCTGAGCTGAACTCTTTTTCGTGCAACTGTATGTATTCAGTTGGTGAAAAGTAATTCTAAAAATATGACTGCTTTCAGAGGTCTTATTAACGACAGCCCAATTTGTCAGATGTTGAAATGTAAAGAAAAACCAGAATAGATTTACAATAGAAGGGTGTGTGTGTGTGTGTGTGTGTGTGTGTGTGTGTGTGTGTGTGTGTGTGTGTGTGTGTGTGTGTGTGTGTGTGTGTGTGTGTGTGTGTGTGTGTGTGTGTGTGTGTGTGTGTGTGTGTGTGTGTGTGTGTGTGTGATAAGCCTAGCGCATCATTTCTACAATTTCTTACGGAGCTAACTATTCTTCCGCTGGCGCTGGTTTCTTCACAATAAGAGTCTCTCTGCAGTGGTGCACGCTTTACAGGAGACGAGCGCCCGAAGTCTCGCGCAGCCCCCCGGTGCGTTGTCGCACACAGACTTGACACGACGACACTAGCGCTTTCTAAGTATACCAACATCAGGACACCTGCTAACGAGTGCTCGCCACAGCTTTTGTCCTTACAAAATTTCTGTACATTAGAGATACAAAAAATAATACAGAAAGCGCGACGAACATCGCTTCTATGAATGACAGCTTCTAAAAGCAGCATGAAGCTTAGAAATAAGAGAGAGTGTTCGGCCTCTTTAATAAAGATGATAACTTAAGCTTTTTCGCGGAGGCACTGAATAAGATGACCTGTGAGTAATTGAAGTGTAATTAGGTTTCTTTATGTGTTTGTCTCTCGAGATCCGGATTAAAATTGGCTTTATGAGTGCAAGAATTATGAGATACCTAAGATCTTAACCTTAAACGTGGATAATTTCGTCAGTCGTGACAGGATATTTTGTATATACTTTTTTTTCATCTGTAAACGGTCTTCCATCCCAATTTTATGGTTTGCTATAATAATCGATGAGCTATTTTTCGCGTCGTTTATTTTTGCGCACTTCATTTCCCGATTGACGTTTTAACTGGCTTTTCCTTTTTGCTAGGTTTCGAGCCATTTTTGCAAGCATTAATTCTTGAGGCCTGTGTCCGCCGCGCTTTCTATATCATCGCTTCTTTGTCATTCGAATGCGCGCAAGAAAATCATCATGACAAAAGATGTCGCGAGCACTGGTTCACAAGGTCCTGATGTCGGTCTTTCGAAAGAGCTGGGGCCGTCTTACCAAGCCAGCGTGCGACGAGGACGACGAGCCAGGGTTTCTGCGAGGGAGCTTAGACTTAAGACGTTGCTTATCCTCCACGTATATGGGTTCGTCCGCAAATGCCAGCGAATGGAGCTGCAAAGCGAGCATGTACTTCGCGTAATCATGGATTTGAATAATAGACGAGCGGACGGTGAACGAAACAGCCCTTGGAAATAGCATTGCTGACGAGTCCGTACTGTATAATCACGGCGCCGTCGCTGCGAGTCCGCAATGTGTATTCGCATGCTTCCAGAACACGCCCTACACAAGAGCGATAATAATAATAATAATAATAATAATAATAATAATAATAATAATAATAATAATAATAATAATAATAATAATAATAATAATAATAATGGAACAAGTAAAGGGTCAGAACTTTCCATCTCACGTGATATTACCCCGATTAGATCACGGTTAAAAATAAAGACGAAGCTATCGGGCTTCAGGGCCACTACTGCACAGAACAACCGGTGAACGTAGAGCACACTACCAGTCTCGGCGCTCTAATGGTGCGCATTATCAATTTCCATTTTCCCAGCTTCCATGGGCAAAATAGCGCTTCCTCTGAATACACGACGTCTCGTAGCATAGAAAATGAAACACAATAAGATCGCGCGGGTCGTTAGGTTCTCGTGCAGCATTAATGGACGGTAACGATGAAACGTTTCACGAAACTAGCGCTGCGTGTGTCTACTCAATATTTTTTTTCTGCGGCTCTGGCTTCCGCGTTTCCTTCATTTACTGCAGGAAGGTTACATAATCTTTGTTTCACGTCTGCATGATTTTTATCACGTGTAGACCGTGCAGTCTGTGTTAATCGTATAGCGTCGTACATTCCAGGGTTATATCTATTTCTTGCGGCTGTATTCCCAGAAATTGGGGTTGATACTGCGTCGTGAATTATAATGGTGTCATTATAGTCTCTTGCGTCCTTTACGATCTCTCGTGCAATCTTTACGTGCAGTTATCCAGGTGCGAAATTCGCTTATTCTGATGGCAGTGAAAGCGCGTGGCCAGCGGCGCGTTCACTTATGGAATTACTGGCCACTTCCACCGGTCCTAGTTGACGTGCAATATAGCTTCGCCATTTGATCTCTGCCATCGGGCGTAAACAACGCTCCGAAACAACTAACGACACACAAAAAGAGCACGAACTTCTGAAAGTACGTGGAGTTCGAATAAAATAGCGCAATCCCGAAGCTTTATTGCTTGCTGAAACCTGATGCAAGGAAATGATTGCACTGGGTGATGTCTTCTGTCCCTTATCGCAATTGCTCCGAGAGCGGAGTGCATCTTCCGAACATCCTCCAAATACCCGTCCCAAAGCGCCCTTAATCTCCGTACAGCTTTTCCATTCTATATTATTTATTGCTCCACTAAGGAAGCTTACCTGAAAGAAAGAAAGAAAGAAAGAAAGAAAGAAAGAAAGAAAGAAAGATTGAAAGAAAGAAAGAAAGAAAGAAAGAAAGAAAGAAAGAAAGAAAGAAAGAAAGAAAGAAAGAAAGAAAGAAAGAAAGAAAGAAAGAAAGAAAGAAAGAAAGAAAGAAAGAAAGTTATATGAGGTCGAGGAGAAAGGGCGGTCGCAACACCACTTGCGCGCGCACGAAGCCGACGCACAGAGCAATCTTCGCGTTCGTTCCTCTGCTCGGATTCCTACAGCTCCTTCAATTCTCTGGCATTTACTTTACCTTTACTTTTGGGTCTGATGTCGCTCCGCGATGGGATGCATAAAAAATGCATCGCACGCAAGCCCGACAAAACCAGAGTCCACCGATTTCCGCGGATAAAACCTGCGCTCTACGATGTCGGACGGCGCATTCCGTTGCATTTTTCCACCGAGAGCAAGCGCGTGGGCGTCGCTGTCGAAGTGTTGCGACGACATTCATCACGGCGGCTTATTTGCTCATCGCTCTTGCGAACCGTGCAGCGGCCCCGGCGAAGCAATTGTGCGCCCTCGTCGGCTTACACTCCTAAATTTCGGGCTCACCTCTACCTCCTCCGGCTGTTATTGGCGGAACGACGAGGGGCTGTGCCGTGGCAAGACAGAAAGAGAGCGCCCGAGAATGGAAAGAACGAAAGAGTAAAAGGAAGAAAGGAAGGAGGCGGAAAGGAGGTCGCCCCCCCCCCCCCCCCCCCCCCGGTGACGACAGCGTTTTGCCCCTTGCAGAAAGACGCTGTCGGACGGCTCTAGCCATAGCGGTAAATAAATGTACAAGAGACTGCCAGCGCCGCGGCATCAAATTCGATTCCACAATGGGATTTCAATCTCGACTTCATTCTCGCCGAAAGCTCGAGAAAGCTTGGCTTCCTTGATTCGAAGTATTTTGTTCATTGCCATTTTCTTCTTATTTTCTCTCTTTTTCTTCCCGAACGAGTCTTTCTCTCTCTCTCTTTCTCGCTTGTGATCTTTCTTCCTCTCGCTTCCTTACACTGTTCTCAATACATGGAAAAGTGGAAAGAGATAGAGAAGGAGCACGAGGAATAAAGCAGGAAAATAAAAAAGGACAGTAAAACGTGCCAAAGAAATGTCTTGTTTTGCTTATCTATCCGGCCTCTCTTCTACAGTACTTCCTTCCTTTTGTTCCGGTTTACCTCGCCTTGCTTCTGCTGCTGCTGCCAGAGGCGTTCTCGTCATTTTACAGAGCCATCGCTTTCTCCTGTTTTCGCCCCAGGCCTTCATTCTCTCACTCTCACCTACACATATCTCTATATATATCTTTTGCTGTTCGCGCAAATTGTCATTTTCAAGCGAGCAAGCGCGAGTTCTGCAATTTGCAGATCCACTATACAGAATCCGGATTTTCCGTTCGTCGAACGAGTCTGTTTTCGTGCTCGTTCTTCGGTGAACTTTTAAGTCCGGCTGATCGTTCCCCGCCGTGCGTCACTATATACTGTGTGTGTGTGTGTGTGTGTGTGTGTGTGTGTGTGTGTGTGTGTGTGTGTGTGTGTGTGTGTGTGTGTGTGTGTGTGTGTGTGTGTGTGTGTGTCCTCGTGTGGAGCGAGTTTCCATAATTGGCATATTTTTCGACCGAAGAACCACTCCCCTCTCTCCACGCGTCCTCACAAACGAGACTTGGCGGTTTTTGTTTCCTTTGCATTGCTTTTGTCTTCTTATCATCCTGTGTACGTGCCGCTGCACTTGATATTGTGCGCAACCTCGGAATTCGCACAAGAAGGCGCGTTTCCGTCGAATGTCCGCATCCATACAGAGCTCACACACGTACTTCCATCCTATCAGGAAGTTATATATGTTAAATGGAAAGCAGTTTTGGGGTAAAAAAAATGAAATGACTGTTCGTTACACGATGGATCGCGTTGCGAGGAAATTATATTTGTTCAATTTTTGCGGATACGTTTCCAGTAAAGCTTCGCTGTATACCTAAAAAGAGAAGGGTAGAAGGAAGAAAGAAGGACACAAAAGAGAGCAAAGTTGACTATAAAGGCGTCCGGTTGGCTCCCCTACCCTGGAGGAATGGAAAAGATGAGAAAGAGAGAGGGAGGAGGGGAGAAAGCAAGCAGTGAATGATCTGGCGCTTCTGGGAATGCACCACGGAACTTTTTGTTACAAAGCCTAAGCACTTCGCTGCTCTGACGACGTTTTGTGAGCTTGCTATCACAGCACAACGCATAAACTGCCTCTCCTAAGTGCATCGACTATCCCTGCACTATTTTCTGGAAACAAATGGACGCGTAGGAAAGCGCCTTCTGAAGTTTGCAGATCAAAGCTACGGCATCTCCTAAAGCGCTCAATCAGAGCTTTCACTCCAATCGCCGTGATGTGCTCCAGCTTAATTTTCAATATTCCGGCCATACCACCGCTACTCAGTAACTCCTTTCCTCCCCGCCTTTGAGGCTCATTATACGACGGCTCTCTCATATCAAGTCCAAACTTATCAATTTGAGAATACTCCCCAATCCATCTCTCGCAACAGCAACCAAAAGCGAGGGGCAGTATTCAAAAGCGAAGCCTTCGGACAAACCGAAAACTCTGACGCCCACCATTGTCGTCGGCAAAGATTTTGTGTTAAGCCACGTCCGAAGCTCTAAACACATCGGCAAATATTTGCTCTCTCTCGCTGCGGAAAAGCTCTTCGTGTGCGCTGAGTGGACAGTACCGCCTCGTGACAATGGTTTGCCGGAGCTTAATTCCCGAGAACGCAATATGTCCGCGCGCGAGCGTTTGCCCAGGTCGATAGATACACATACCGTACTCAACTCGCATGCGTCACTGCTTTTCGTTCTTTTTTTTTCTTTCGAAAGAAAACCCTGAACGAAGTTTGCAGCGCTATCTTTATCAGCCCTCTGTTCAGACTGCGCGACTAAGGCCGATGTTTGCTTTAACAGCGAGTAAAAAAAAAAAGAAAAGTGGGGAGGGGAGAGGCGGGGAGAGGCCAGCACGCAAAAACATTTTCTGCATTACTGTGTCGTTTGCAGCCTTTTTTCTCCCTTTCGTGTCCGTTGAACCTTCACGACGAAACGAAGATACGAGGGACTTCAGCCTTTTCTGACAGGCGATAATGCATGAATTGGAGACAGTGGTGTTGCATTAAAAAGAAGGACCTTTTCGAGAACCATGACGCGGGTTGATTATGATTATTCTGCTTGAGTGCACGTGACTGCTTCGTACCGGCTATATTTTCTCGGGGTATTCTATTGCGATACCTTTATTCTGCGTGGTTGTGAATATCGCTTCGTAATGTCGACTGTGCCAAAAAAAAAAAAAAAAAAAGCGGCAACATTTGCCGTCGTAGGACGCCACAGGAAAAAAAAAGGGAATTTGGTTTTGTGAGGGACAAAATGCGAATGACGCTGTTGCCTCTCATGACGGCGAGGTTATCAACTTCGTTAATGCTTGTTGCGGGCGAGTTGGTTTTGATGCATATGGAAGCAAAAAAGAGCGCGACAAGACGAGGACAAGAGCTGACAGAGACGTGCGCTGACTCGTGACCCGTCAGAAGTGCACTGAAATATACAATAGAACACACGTGAACATAAAATATGCATGACAACCACGTGCTCTTGTTGTGCGCTCGTTACAACTGCTAGTTGATATAACCATTCTTATCAAGAAACAATCTTTTTATCGGTTTCAGTGAGCGCAAGGAGACGCCATGGACAGACATGCGCCATCATGTTTCTCTATCTCACCGAGTTTAGATTATTATTCTTGTAATGCTTTAGGGTGGGCAGCTAAGCACTGTCGAGCTATCAGAACGTGGGATGCATCCACAATTTCTGCAACATCGACCCAAATGACTGGAAACGGCTGTGTGCACATTATAATAATGATCTCCAGGTCTTTCAGTAATCAACTTTCTTCCTCGTCCTCGTCTTCTGGGGCTCTTTTTTTAATAGACGTCCTGTTTTTAAAATGATGTGCCAGTGAACACGTGGCGCCAGTGGTGGCGTGACGCTTTCCTTTTTTTTTTTTTTTTTGCGCTTGTCCAACGCACTCAGCAGCAGGAACCAGCAAAGGGCGAAAAATTGAGAGAACGCAATCTTCTGTGGAAAAACCACAAAACACGTGTACAGGGAAATAACAACCACGAACATTTCTGCGTTTTCAGTCGTTCCGCTGGACGAATGAATTATGCCAACCCCAAGCTAACTATGAAGGTGTTACAACTGGCACAACTGAACCGCGGCTAAATTTTTTTTTTACTCGTCGCGCTTTGGTTGCAGAAAAAGCCGGCGTTTTAATCATACACGGAAGAATCCTTTCAACGCTGTGGTCCCGCGAAGGCCAGAATAGCTAGCGCCAACGACTGATTTACCATGTACGCGTCCCATCTCTCTTCTCTTCTCAGTCACGAAGAATTTCAATGTGAGGAAGGGTAAGCAAAGGGTGCTGCGCGAGGAGGAAAGAAAGAAACGATGTGAAAAGCGATTCCAAGTACAGCGTCGCACAACTCGCCGCATCGCAGGGCGCAGCGGTGGTGGTGGCAAAACGCCGGTACAAATTCGGCCTGACAGAAATAAAGCGCCCGGCGACGGCTCTCAAGAAAGCAAGAGTCAAATCGGCGAACGCCAGAGAGGCCGCTTCCGCCGGCCCTCTTCCAGCCTCTTCCTTCCCTTAGCACATTCTTCCGCACGCACGCGCACGGAACGCCGACAAAACGCGTCAGCCACACACGCGAACCGAGAGCGTACGCGCTCATTCGCCTGTGTCCCGAACCGGGGAGAAGAGGAGAGGTCCAGGCTGCGTGCTGCACGTCGCTGCCCGGCCCCTTCCCTCGCGAAAGTGCTGGCAGCAGCAATGCGTTTGCGAGCGCAGAAAGGGGGAACATGAAGAGGCAGGAACGCACGAACGGGAAGTAAAGAAGTAAGCAGGGTATCCTAGCAACGGCATAAATATATTTGTTATCGGCGAGCGAACTGCCGAAACGTTGCCGGGGGAAGAAGAAGGCGAAGGGGGGGAGGAGGGGGGTCAGTTTCGTGCTTCGGTCTGCGTGCGTGAACCGCGCTCGTTCATGGTGGTGGCGGAGGCGGCGGCGACAGTCGACGCGCTAAACGCAAGCGCCGCTGCCAAGTTACGAATCTAGCACTGCAAAGTTTTAAAGTGCTTCGGGGCGGTCCGCGACGCTGCGCCCGTGCCACAAAAAGACGCAAAACGGGGCTTAAAGAAAAGCGGAGCAAAATGAACGGGAGTCGGACGGTGGTTATATCGGCCCATGCCACGCATACGCAACTTTGTCCGCTTCGCACGAGCTTCCTTGTATGTTCCTTTTCTTCGCTGCCTTATTTCCTCTTTCTATCTTTGCCATTTTACTCGAACGCTGCGTCCATTAATATCGCGTTTCTTACATCTTGCCATTCTTTTTTGAACTGACGCCCTGCTTCGCGGTAACTGCGTGCTTTGCCGCGCTCGAGCGACGGCGTATGATCATTTTTAATGAAACGACTTAATGGGTCCAATAAAACCCGGACGGCACCATCGTAACGAGTTTTTTATGGCGCTCGCTCCGTATCGGCTTTTCGAAGACTTACAAGATACGCGTTTAGAGCGCTCAAATAGCGCCACTCTCCTTCGGTATTGCTCCAATCGGCGAAAGGAATGCAGATTGACTAGCGGTTGTAAATGTTGTTCACGTTGATAACATTTAAAGGGGCTGGCTTGATCCTCAAATGGCGTGCCCACCTGGCTGGCCTAGATTTACTAGGTACGCTTCGTTTTCGGAAAGCATTGGAGGCGCAAAGGCAGACCGTGCAATCGTTAGCAGTCATGATAATTACAGACATGTGTATACCCGTCCACTTATTTACCAGTACAAAACACCGCTCTCTACCCTTTATTTTGCTTCTTCCTTCTCTTTCTTTTATTATTTCCTTCCTCTCTCTCTCTCTCTCTCTCTGTGTGTGTGTGTGTGTGTGTGTGTGTGTGTGTGTGAGCGCGCTACGAGGAGAGCAGCTTTTTTAATTGTGTGTGCCCTTGCTTCATTGTGTTTTCCTTTGCGTGCCCGACTGCGCGCTAGACTGCGTGCGTCGGCTGCGCCACTTCATGCCAAGCTTCATTGCTTATTGCTGTACACCCTTTTTATGTCCATTTGATGAGTACACGCACCTATAAGCGCTTAGCAGAGCGCAGTCAGCATCGCTTCCTTCACTGCGCCTTAAGGCGCGTTTTTCAAGTGTGTGACCATCAGTTACCCTCCTGAGGTTATCCTCTTGACAGGCAACACTGTCAGTGGTCGGCGAAGAAAGAAAAGATCAACTTTCCTTATCTGCTTGTATCCCGTAACTTTAGTGAATCACTTCATTATCCATGCAGTAAACTACACTTGGTTTGTAATTGGGGGTGTAGAGGGCAAGAAAGGGAGAAGGGGTCAAGGAACAAGGCATTTGGCTAGTTAAAGGTGCAGACAATCACAAGGACAAAATATGACGGTTTGTTCGAAAGCTTTCTTCGAATGAGAAGCCTGCATCGACGATTCTGTAGAAAGCGCACAGTGTCTTCAAACCGCAACAAGCGCTGTGCTCGGCCGCTGCGCGCTCGCATCTCGTCAAGACAAGATCGCAAAGCTTGCGAATTACACCACGGTTGTCGCACACATAATCACCATTCGCGGCGCGACCTCCCCTTTGCCCCAGACGTCGGCGCTGATGTGAACTTCGGCCAGGGAGGGCGTCGCTCAACATCTCCTCGCGTCCGGCAGAGGAAACATCTCGGCCTTCCAGTTCCGTCGCGACACTTAATTGTACGTATTCTTATCGCGGAAATTCATTAGCGCGCCGCCAGTGCGTCAGCGGCCCGCCCTTTCAGCAGCCGGGCGGGCAGATTCTCGGCCGGCGGGAAACGCAGAGAGACACGTATAGTAAGTGATGGCTCCGGCTGGATGGATGCACGTTACCGCGGAGAAGCGCGCAATGATGCCGCGGAGGGACGGTTCGGGGAGGCGTCGTCTTTCTCTTAGTCGCGGCCTAATCATGCCTTATTAGGGGACCTCGGGGCGTCTTCTCGGAGAGCCGTTCCTCCCCCGGGGGGAATCTTGTCTTTCCCTCGAGCGAAAGATGCGGCGGACCCTCGAAAGCTCACCCAGCGTGCAACAGGCCCGCTCCCCACAGTACGCCGCAGCAGCGGCTGCGGCGCAATGTCGTTACGTATCGATCTTGAAGCGAGCACGCTGGATAACCTCACCCCATCCTTGTGTACAGCCTTCCGCGTGCCTTGTCCGACTTCCTAAGGGGCTGATTTTCCAGGGGGCCGATTATCTCGCAGGGCCTTCGTACTCCACCTACTCCACTGCCCGTCTCCTGCGATAGCCACCCGGCACTTGCGCCCGCTCTTGCGTGTTGGGCACTATGAGCCGTGGACACTATGGGCCACAACAGCGATCGCGCTGTCTTGGAAGTGCGTCCCCGTATTACTGACTGTGTTCGGAACAAGCAGAATTTGTTCTCTCGCGTGACTGTTTCGGCGTTCTTTGCAGACGCCTTCTCCAACGCGCTCTTTAGATCGCGACGCAAGCGGAATATGAACCTGCAGAACCAACGCATTCCATGCCAGCTTTCTGTTGCGGCAGTGTGCTGGTTTTGGTATTTAAAAACTGCGTAATAAGGGGGTGTGACTTAGTGAACCTGAATGTCATCACCAAGCAAGTACTACGGTGGGCTGCGAGGTACCCGCCGGGTAAACTGCTCACTTATACTTTATTATAGCTGTTTCCAACTACGCTAAGGAAACGCGGTGTGGTGTAGGTAAGGTGTCCATAGTTACCGACAAGGACTGCTGGTGTATGGTTATGGCAAGCAACGAGTGTTACAATAAACGAGAAAATTAATGATCCCGGAGGTGTTAGCCTGGTTTGAAGCCTGGCTTGCTACTCCAGGTGTTCAGCGATGACTACGGTATGTAACAATGACTACATGTTACATGGCATGAAATAACTTGGCATGAAATATGGCATGTTGGCATGAAATAACTTTCTATAGAGCTCGGACATCACTGCATAATCGAAATTACCTTCCCGCTTTCTGTAAACATATCGCTGCACACATTGCGCGATGTGCGCTGCGGAATGCATCCCAGCAAAATTAGCTGGCGATAGAGAATGTTGAGGAGTTTTGTATATCAAAGCTTATCCATGAGATCTGTCGCACTGAAAAGTTCTGGTAATATTTTCACTCTGTCGGAACAAATCCGAACGTCCAAAACGCTGCAACTGTTTCAGCAGCGATATAACACCACAACTTATCCTCCTCATTGGGATGTATACGATTCATTTAAATAACAATGTGTTCTGTGTAGCAAGCTGAGGCTAAAGGGCTCATTCACCGTCGAACAGGTACCAAGAAAGCACTACATGATTTATACAGGCTTATTTCTACGCTATAGATATAGTGCGCTAAAGGTAAACGTACCCCCCCCCTCCCCCCCACCACCACCACCGCCACATAAAAAATTTATCTACTTCACTTACAACACGTATTCATCGCCCCATATAAAATCTCTAATGTACGACATTGAAAAAAGATATTGCAGGTGATTTAAATCTTGTCTGAAATAGAAGTTAGAAGGAGCAATGAGCGACATATATTTCAGGCTATAGAAAAAATAATCCCACAAACGAAAAGCGACATTCAAAAGTAATCAAGAAAAACTTTCGCAGGAAATTCTTCGGTGGGGTAGACAACAGGTTACGTAAAGGTTACCACACTGAGAAAATTTCTAACCTTCTCCGCATGATTTAAGTGTATGGTATCAAACGACGTCCGCAAAGAGAGCGTGCAAAAAAAAAAGCAGTACAAAGGAAAGATACGGGCTCACAACAGAGCGCCCAGCGGAGCGGCCAAAGTATATAGTACGCGCCGAAAGCCACGCAATGTCGCACGTGAACATAAAATACCCATTTCTGAATTCAGCAAACAAGTTTTAACGGAGCAAAAAAAAAAAAAAAAGAACTTGTAGGCAACAAAGACCAGCACACATAGTTTCTGGAGCCGAGCTAAGGAACGAACATGACCCAAAGCTGACCAGCGGATTTACAGCTAAATAATATTTGCCGACATACTACCACGTTGAATACTTGTAACAGAGAGGGCCCGCTTTACGAAAACGACAGCAGCATAAACATCGACGCCACGCTCCGGCTGTTTGTGAAGTTCAGTTTTCACCTAACCGGCGTGGTGCGACCTGCTCGGGAGGACTTTTTTCTCTCGCCGTCTCAAAAGGCGTAAGCGGTTGACTCCGCCAGTTTGGCGCGCACAGAGCGAGCCGTGCGAAGCGGGCGGCCAAGGAATGCAGGCCGAATTTCGGCCCTCTTGTTTACGTGTTTCCCCGTCCGCACGCTCAAAGAGCGCACAAATCTTCACCGCCACCGGCTGCCTCCAATGGATCCGAATGGCGGGGGGCCGCGCTCCCAGTGGCGGCAGCGCGAATCCCTTCTCTAGTCGAGCGTGCAGCGAGCTTCGCGCTTTCAGCGGCTCCGATTGAACGGGGACTTGGAAGCTTCAAATTAATGAGACCCGCCGTCGCCGCAGCAGCGGCGAGGCGCACGCGCATTGTCCAACCAGCCGGGTCGGTGGCGCGTTCCAATCTTTTAGCAGCCCGCGCGGAAAAGCCACTACTCTGCAGTCGATGCGGCACAGTGCGGACGGCGACGGCGGATCGTCCGAACAGCGTTGCTGGAGACGGGTAAGGCGAGAGGGTGCAGCTCGAAAACCCCGCCGAAACGTGAGGCAACGCGAAACAAAGGGTAGGGAACGTATACACAGACAGAACAGGCTGCACAAGAGAGAAAACTCGACGTCGGCCTGTGAGAAGAAAAGTCTCCGAGTAACGGTGGCGGCTCGTCCAATTCATCTTCTCCTGACGTCTCCCGCTCTCTCAGAGAGCGCCCAGCCGGGAGGAACGCCCGCCGCTATCGATATGGTCGAGCCGAAAGCAAGCCTCTGGTCTTTGCAAGATGACAGCGGCAAGTTTGTGTTGCGGCCGCCCTATACGATGCACGCTCGTTCATCCGCGTGCGCATGCAGCACAACCCGTGTGTGTGTGTGTGTGTGTGTGTGTGTGTGTGTGTGTGTGTGTGTGTGTGTGTGTGTGTGTGTGTGTGTGTGTGTGTGTGTGTGTGTGGTGTGTGTGTGTGTTCTGGGAAGCCGTCGCTTTGCGTCGATCACTCGCGACAGGCAGCCTGTTATTGTGTCCGTGGTAGAAGCACAACCGCCTATACGAGCGAGAGCAAAACCACGTGTATTCTTTCCCTGCAAACTTGTTTTTGCTCTAATATGCATACTTCCTGTACATGTGCGGATCAATCATACCGATGACCACCGTCAATGGCACCACGAGCATCATGAATTTCGTAGCGGTCATCACCGCTTTCTGTATTAACAACACGTACCCTGGTCGCTTTGAATGTACGCACCTTATATTTTGAAAGAAAAGGCGCAGAAACTGCGCATAATAAGTCACAAAAATATACACTACTTTTGTATGTTGCCAATTAAGTTCGAATGGAGACTTTAGATGAACGAAATTAATGTGAAGTGGCAAGAGAACCAGCGCGTATCTTAATTGTGCTGCAGTTCAATTATGACGATAAGAAGTCGCGGGTAGGTAATGCAAACCAACGTAACCTGTGCGAAACTTGAATCGCCGGTTATTTTACGTATATCCCTTTTCAGCGTTCACGTTTCCTTACCTCTCCAACACGTATGTAAGGCCGCGTAAACCGAAAACTAATGCATACCAGCACGAATGCTATAGTCAAAGAATTTTAAACACCATTTCAAACTCCATGGCGTTCGACGAAATTGCGCTGATAAACTTACAAATATTTCTTTTTCTGAACACGTCGCACGCACTCCTAATTATATCTATTACCTCCTATCAAGTAGTTAGTTATCTAGTTTCTTTTCCTAGAGCTGCAATAGCGTTCGTGTTTAATTAAGCGCTTTACGAAAAGTTCATTACCATGTGCTTTCGCAGAACAACGTAGTTGGGACAGGGATAGTAGTGATTTATATCATTTTTATCCTACCGTTCAGGATGCCATTTAGCACCGTCATGTTTTGTCTTCACTTCTCTCTCTCCCTCTCTTTCATTTTATTAGTATGTTAGCAGAAGGTTTTACCACGACAATTAAGGTGTCGCATTGCAAGAGCTACGAAAAGATTTGCCTACCTCAGAAGAGAGAGATAGAAACTGTAGTGAATGCCGTTACTAGATTCAAGAAACTCAGAAGCCGGGGACAACCCCTAACGGAACCTCCCTACCTGAGGGAGCTGCCAGGCATTGGAGCAACGTGGCATCGTCGACTAGCCGGACTGCCCATGATTGTTCTCTGGGTCTGAGAGCGTAGATTCCCATGGTCGGGCATGGTTATTTCAACTGTGGGACTGATAATCCATAACGGTGAAAACGTCGCGGCAAGAAAAAAAAAAAAGGGGGGGGGGGGCGCATGGAAGCCCCTTAGCACAAGCGCTATGTTGTGTGCCCTCCTTGTACCCGTTTCTCTTTTTTTTTCTTTTTTGCAGAGTTTTCCCCGTAATGAATTACCAAGTCGTCCGGCGCTCAGTTCTATGGCTGTTGTGTTTGATGGCGTGTCACTGCAGGACATGCCCAGATAATGTTGTCGATGTCGACGCCAGCAGTCCTGCACGTTTTACCTTGTGGTGTGTAAATGTCTTGGTAGATGTATATGTGTAGCACAGCGATGGTGTGGGGAACATGCGCGACCCAAATAAACATAATGTACTCGGTTGGTGCTTTCTGGGTGCCTTGTCAGGAAGTGGGTACTTCATTCTTTCCTTACGGAAATGTAAGAGGATTTCGCGATATGCAACCACTCTGTCTTTCGAGTGGCCAAGTCAGAAGGCGACCGCCTCGTCTTCAGCCTACTCGGCTGTGGTCTTCCGGAGGGTCTCTGCGCTGATGACGGGTGATGCGCCCGCTGCGCGATTTCTCAGACAACGTCGTGTAGTGCTTTGTTGCCAGCAAGGTTCGATCTCCCCAGAGTCCAGAGTAACCGAACGCCTCGGCGAAGGGTTGGGGATGTGCATGAAAGTGTTGTGGCGAGATTAGCCCAAAGTGAAGTTGCGGTTAGCCATATTAGATCTACTAATAATCCAAAATGTCGTACCCATCGCATACGCTAAAGCAATGAAATCTTCTTCGCTCTGTTAAAGTTCCGTGCATCGTATGAGTCTGGCGGTGGTAGTGGTATACGGTTCGTCCCGTGCCCATATCAAGGGCCATGGCCGATACCTGCTTATACTACACTGCATTTACGTAAACTACGGCCCCCAGCCTCCAATAAGGCTTGATGGGTTACGTTGCAAGTAGCCCTGCTGTACCATAGTTGTAAGCAAGGTGCACATTTAGTGTGATGAGAAGGTTCAGGAATGTGTTTGGGGGGTTCAGGGGCATGGGTACCTTCGATCCGTCCTGTGTAAAGTATTAGATGCCCAGAGTGAGAAAGGTATGCCTTCCAGTCTCTGTCTGTGAGAGCTACTCATAGTGCGCAAAGAGATAGGTTCTAATTAACTTATCAGTGGATGTATTTAGGCCCTGTTCTGTTAGTTTCTGATTCGCAGTACATTGAGTGACGGGCAGCTCTTCCTTGTAAGCCTTAATTATATCGATGTTAATCCTGTTTTTGCAGGCGTTTGAGAAGCAAGGTAAGCGGGTTACGTAGACGACGCAATCGATGATAAAGGCTTGCGTCAACCGCATAAGGGTGCCCTCTTTCAGTTACTGTGTCTTTGGTGGCAATGAGCGCGATGAGCCTTCCTGTTTGAGTAGCGTGGTTGCGCTTGCGTTGGAGAGTACCTGTGTTTTTACAACTGTGTAGGATATGGGGCCCCAGCCACGAAACAACAATGTTCATGAAGCGTTGGGACAATGAAGTCCAAAGTTTGCTATTCCGCGTATAAAAGCAGCAGAAAGAGCCTTATAGCAAAAAAAAAAAAAAGCATCACTGCCTCCCTCCCTCCTTCCCTGATATCTGTCTCTCTTGCAGGTATAATACGTTCTGCGTCCGTTGCTCGCAAACGTTTAGTGCAGCATTGAAATATGTTCAACAAAGTGTCGATGTATCATCGAAACACAAGAGGCCTTCATATCTCGCATGCCATTGTTACATCGGAACGTTTTCATACATCGGCTGCCATGCCGACTTATGGACTCTAATTGGGACTATTCGAAAAGGACGCCTTCATGAGGTGATGCACGCACAGCTTATCGACTACTTCGTTCGGTAAACTGTTCGACGTGCGACGTTCACTTAACGTTCGCTTTTGTCTTCGTCAACAAGCTCACCTGCATTCTCCATATAATGCATAGCGCCATGCTTTGAATGCGTGCCTCAAAGTTAGAACAAGCTTTTTGGTGAACTCAGTGACAGGCTGTAGCGTAAATGTGCACTCATTTTCTCTCCTTTCTTTGTTCGTAAACTCCCTGTCTGCCCATCTCTCTCTCTCTCTCTCTCTCTCTCTCTCTCTCTATATATATATATATATATATATATATATATATATATATATATATATATATATATATATATATATATATATATATATATATATATATGTGTGTGTGTGTGTGTGTGTGTGTGTGTGTGTGTGTGTGTGTGTGTGTGTGTACAGGGCGTCAGACTAATTTCGAATTTTGACCTCCTGGGGTTCTTTAACGTGCACCTAAATCTAAGTACACGGGCGTTTTTAGGGGCGAAGCTCCTTAGGATGTGGGTCGTTCCCTCCTCTGTAGTAGTAGTAGTAGTAGTAGTAGTAGTAGTAGTAGTAGTAGTAGTAGTAGTAGTATGTATGTATGTAGCCACCTCACGCCACCGGGAGGCTCGCGCTCGCCCTCGGCGCGTGCCTCCCGGCGCGCGAGCTCTCTCACTCTTCCATCTGCTGTCTTGTGAGAGGGACAGAGAGAGAGCGAAAGGCGCGTGTTGGCTATGGAAACGCTCTTTCTTCGATGAACAATCTACCAGCTCGCACGCAAAGGAGAAGCGCCCTCACCCGCGAGAGACAACGTTATATATATATATATATATATATATATATATATATATATATATATATATATATATATATATATATAGTGAGATAGCAGACACGACTTCGCAGTTATCCTTTATTGCCAACAGTTTCGACCGCGGGTCCGGTCTTGAAAAAGACCGGACCCGCGGTCGAAATTGTTGGCAATAAACGATAACTGCGAAGTCGTGTCTGCTATTTCACTCCAAGTACGTTTGGCCCATTGAGCACAAGTTCTCATATATATATATATATATATATATATATATATATATATATATATATATATATATATATATATATATATATATAGGCACTGGATCTTGACTTGCAATGAAGTGCCGGTGGGAGATTTCACTTGTGCGTAGTTGAACCATAAGGATTCGTGGCGTGCGCGTTAAATAAATTAATCCGGAACTCTGCACGATCTACGATGAACCCCCGGAGCTTCACCCACTCATCATCATTCACTCCGTGGATATGCTGCGAATTTTTCGCATTTCCCCCTCATCGAAATGCGGCTGCCGAGGCTGCGGTTCGATAAAGCGACCTCGAGCTTTGCAAGCCAGCACCAAGCCGCTAGGCTGCCATGGTGGGTAAAGCAAAAATAAAAAAGGTAACAAAACAACGGTTACAATTGGAAAAACTTGAACATCGTTATGAAAGTGTTATAGAGCAACGTGCTCAGGCTGTCACGAATTGTTTCGCGAATAGAGATGGATACAATGTGATCGGGAAGACCGTTCCAATGTGAAATAGCTGTATAATGATTTCTGGGGTTTCACGTCCCAAAACCACGATATGATTATGAGAGACGCCGTAGTGGAGGTCTTCGGAAATTTCGTCCACCTGGGGTTGTTTAACATGCACTGACATCGCACAATCAACGGGCCTCAACGTTCCGTCTGCGTCGAAATGCAGCCACCGTGGTCGGAATTCGATTAAAATCGCAGCTAACAAATCTGTCTGCGCAAGCGATTCTCAGACCGCCACCGCCACCTCCTAGCTAATGTCATTTGAGCATGCGCAGAAAACCTAGCATTTACAGCGGCGTTTTACATCGTCCAGTGAATACCACTTAACAGCCAGCAAGATGTCGAGTCCTACAAGGCGAAAATGTCACATGCTACACGCAAAAGTGAGACGGCGTGTTCTTTCACCAAGCAACCCGCAGATGATTCGTTACGCAACCCTCTTCAGGGGATGAGCGTCAAATGGTCCCACGCCGAGCGCACACGCGCGCACTTGCACAGCAGCCCTCTTGGGTTTGTACGTGTGTAACCCGCTGTGTGATCACGACGCCGCGCAGCTTTTTCCCCGGCCTTTCCCAAGACGTGCGGGGAAGCCTTCCCGCTTCCCCAATTTTGTTAACTTGTTCTTCTGATCTTTCGGGGCACGTTCGATCTCTCGCTCCCTGTAATAACGCAATGCCTGCGTTATTGAGATGGGGTGGGCATACTTTCTTTTTTGCGTTCTTGTGCTGTTACTGGCACACTTGCGACGGCGTTGGCAGCGGTTCCCTTGCTCTCTTGCCGCGACCCAGTGCCTTTTGTTGTTCGCTGCCAAGGGGCAGGCCACGAAAGTGCGCAGCGGCCGAAATGGAATGACGTGCGCAATGAAGGCTTAAGGGAAGGAGGGAGCACACGCTGCGCGAGATTGCTTCGATGGCGCCTGGATTGGAGACAATTGATTGCTCTCCGGCGACCCAGCACCGCTTCTCCCCACCCCTGCCTGCTCCCCCCGTCCCCCCTCTCCGCTTGCCAACATCTTCGAATTCACCAACGCACTAACCTTCCCCGCGCGAGCGAGCGCGTGCGCGCTGGAAAACTCGAAGCGCCTGGGAAATCATTTCTAGTTCCCTGAAATGTAGCACTTTTCGCTCCTGGCCGGGGTGTTTCGCTCGCTCTCGCGCGCGTCTTCCTGTCCAACTTATTTTCCTCTCTCTCTCTCTCTTTCTGCACTTTCAATGTTTCTTTTATTGCCATTCGTGTCTCTGATGTTCTTTCTCTGCACCGCTGCTTTCAGTTCTGTTGATTGTATTTAACAGCGGAGCCCTTCTTTTTCGTCGCAGACACCGAAAAAAGCGGTACTGCGATGCTCGCCGGCAGAGCCCGTTACAAATAAACAAGCGACAGGGATTAGAACTCGCGTTTCTCACTCTCCACCCTCTCGCCTCCTTCATACTAATCTCTCCGTCTTTCCGATTACTTCCTATTTGTTTTCCGTTTCCGTAGCAATAACGGGCTCGGCGAGAAATCGCGCACCTGCGGCCCCTTTCTCTGCTGTTTCTTTTATTATTATCATTATCGCTCTTCAAGTGGTGATTCGCGATGCGGAATTGCCATATCTGTACATAAAAAGTAATAGTGCCAAGCTTCGCCGAGAGAAAAAAATTAATAAAAGTAAACTTCAGCGACAGCACACATGATAATAGGGTGCTATGTCCTCCTAGGAAGACTGCACCCGAACGAGGTAAGGACAACATTGAGCTTTGTGATGGTAGGTAACAGCCACTAACACCCGTTACGAACTTCTACGCTCCCACTTTCTCCGGTCTCGTGTAAAATACGTCACACACCGCAGCGAAAAGCGACGAATGGCTTTTGCGCGCGTGGAAACTCCAGGATGTCAGCAGCGCATTAAGCGACTTTTTCGTAAGGCATGCAGGTTCACGGGAAGAACTAAATCAGCATAATGAAGAATGAAAAGGTGGGAATGTGCCCACTGTTCGAGGCATATTTCAAGCAAGCGCTTGCGGGCGCTTGCTGCGCACGCTTGTCGGGTGAACAATGTTCCCTCGTGTGGACAACTTTCACATTGCATGCGCATGTTTGCAGCCATTTTACAGCGAAATCTGTATATGCCTAGGCGAAACGAAAATCCGTTTGTCTCATGTTTCTAGAAACTTCTCCGTTGGCTGCGCTCTCAGTTCCGTCGTTCTCTACGCCGCACCCAAGCGCGCGCCATTGGCAACGGAGGAGCAGTGAAGCAGGCCATAGTGGGACGCGTACAGCTGCTGCCGACGCCGACCTCGTTTCCCTGCGCTTGCGCCGATCCTGCCCGGTGTCCGTGACTCTAGCGGTGGCTCGACCGGTTGCTAGAGACCGGTCTGTCAACTCAGTGAGTTCATTGTAGGCTGCCATGGGTAGACCACGGAAAGTAAAGATGCCAGATGAACGGCGTGAATATAATGCTCGACGAACAGAACAAAATCGACTTGCTCAGCAGCGTCGTAGGCAAAACCCAGTAGCTCTCGCAGAAGACGCCTGGGTGTATACATACTGTTAAAATGCATGTGAAATTCAAGTGACGCCGCACTGGGTAATCGATGTGGGTGTATTTTAGAGCTTCGCTGTCCAACCACATTCACAGCGTGGATTGGCGCTATATATTTGAGATAGGCTTCAATATACCGTCGGGATTAACACACTGCTGAACCCTGGGGTCGCATGTTTCAGCTTCGTTGGTTAAGCATCTGTACGGAGTGCTCGGGCGGTGAATTTTTATTGAAGGAAGCACATTACCGTTTCAGTGGCATTGTGTACGCGATATGCTTCTTGGAACGTGCTCCTGGGACCTTAAATTAGATTTGATTGCTGGGGTTTTACGTCCCAAGACTAGCTGCGATTATGAGAGACGCCGTAGTGGACGGGCTCCGGAAATATCGACCACCTGGGGTACTTTAACGTGCACTGACATCGCACAGAACACGCTCGTCAACATTTCGCCTCCATCGAAATGCCGCCGCCGCGGCCGGGATTCGATCCCGCGATCCTCGGATCTGCAGTCGAGTACCGTAGTTACTAGACCACCGTGGCGGGGCGACGTTAAATTGGGGAAATAATCGATCGTGGAAGTATGTAATGCTCGCGGTTACTTTTCTTTTTCTGCTTGATGAACAGAAATTTGATTGATTGATTGATTGATTGATTGATTGATTGATTGATTGATTGATTGATTGATTGATTGATTGATTGATTGATCTGTGGGGCTTAACGTCCCAAAAACCAGCTCTGATTATGAGAGACGCTGCAGTGGAGGGCTCCGGAAATTTCGACCACCTGGGGTTCTTTAACGTGCACTGGCATCGCACAGCACACGGAACAGAAATTTCAGCTGAAAGCAAAAGCGATGCTTGGCCACAGTAACTCGCCTCAACAACGTTTTTGTTTTTCTTTGATTATGAGCGCAGCCCCCAGCACTCCGGTACAGGAGCGGTGCACTCAACAACGAGTTTGAGCCACGCAGCTGTCATACACGCGATTGGTTCAAGGCAACTATAGCTGCGAGGATGTGTTTGTCTATGACCTGGCTGCGCGATTGCCTACTGCTGCTCGTACTTATCAATGACAGCGATATAGGACAGAGCAGGGTAATCGCCAAGTTGCCCTGGCATGCCTTACCTGTCCATGCACAGCATCACTCACTGACTGCTGCGGCCGTCGGAACTGCGCAGACAATAATAAGACTACCTGGTCCCCCCCCACCCCGCCCCCCCCAATCACGCCCAGCGTCCTCAAAAAGCAAACGCCGCAACCCAGCCATCACCCCCCCCCCCCACGCTCCCTATTCCGTAAATTGGCGCTAAGTCTATAACCTTGAACGAACCGCTTTAGCGTTATAGGTAAGTGTACTGGAGCATGTATTGATAAATATCGAGGTCCTTAATAATGAAAGAACATACTAGTTCCTACTGTATTTTAGAATGAAATTTTCTGTTTAGCAGGCGTCAGTTAAAATAAAATCTGCAGTGCGGAGCGTATTATAGGTTGGGCCATGTTCTAAAACAGTGCTACATACAAAATAAAATTCTTTAGGGATATGTTGCGAAAATGGCATGTGAAAACATTAATTTAGCTGTAACACTTGCAACAATGGCTGAATAAGATAAGGCGAATTAATGCACTCACTTGTCATTAAATGTGCCGACATACCTTCTCAATCTGATTTCCGCCGACGCTACACGTGATCCACACAAATACTAGGGCTTTTCACGTGCACATACCATAGAATCGTCATTTTCCGCGCGACAGCGTCTGCGTCTGCTACAAGTCTGTCCTGTGATTCTTCATCTAGATATGACAGAATGATAATAATGGTAAAAAAGTGGCTGAAGATTCTTTAATACTGCGGATAATTCTTTTTATTTGTTGATGGGCAAGCGTAGCTTTTCGTAAGCATCTAAGTGGCATGTCAATTTACAGTTCCACTTAGCAAGAAAGTTGTGCGATCTAGACGCGTGGTAACGGATCATATGGTAGCCGTGTAGAACGTTTCATATAAGCAGAGGCCTTCTCGTGCCCTCAACATGCTTTCTCTCCATGCCGTTAATATTAATCAATTAATAAATAGTTAATTAATCGGTCGGTCGTCTATGCAGTTGAAGGATGCTGTGATTAGAAACTGTACATTACATATACCATTTGGTATTATCTCTGAAATCGATATTGTGTGCCTGCCTGACGTTATCACTGGGAGATAAAAAAAAACCCCAACAGAAAATCACGACGGCAGTTATCGTCATTGTCGTCGTCGTCGTCGTCGTTGTTGTTGTTGTTGTTGTTGTTGTTGTTGATGATGATGATGATGATGATGATGATGATGAAGTTTTGTTGTTGTTCCGACGCATTCATTAGCTACTTGGGCTTTGGAATGCGTTTAAAACGTACACCGGGCACTTCGTTTCCGGAACATCATGAAGAACGAAGCTAAATAACCGGCTGTGACGAAACACGTTATTGTGTATACTGAAAAACGTGTCTCCCAACCGCACTCTTTCGTTTTCGTAATTTTAATTCGTGATTCCACTTCTGTACGGCACTTATACAACAAGACTTATTAGCATGCAGATTACTTTCGAGAAATCATTTATTCTATTGGTGCTATGTTGATGGTTCTTTCGCTTCGGTCCCAACGACACGCTCCAGAATTAGCAGCTCGCGAGCCGATTAAAAAGTCCAGCACAGAAGGGCGTGCTCTTCCAGCCGTAAATTGGGAAGTAACGACGCCTAATGAGTTTTCTTTTTTTTTTTCTCTCTATCCACTCATTCCTCGCTTTATTATTATTTTTCAGAAAGAACACTCGGGCGGAATTTATCACATTCTCTTTTCAGCCTTTACTCCACAACACACGCGCATTGAGGTCGCCTCCCAGAGGAGAGAAGCGCGGTGCTTTGCCTCGTGTAGGGACAACTATAAAAGCGTCATTTACAAATTTACAGAGAGGGACGCGCGTTTCGTCGGTTCGTCAGAAATTATAGGAATAAGATTTTTCGTTGCACAAAAAAAAAAAAGAGGGAAGAAGTGTCCTAATGACGCTAACTTGCAAACGAACATGTCCTTTTTGCATCGATGTACGGCTTTTTTTCTCTCTCTCTTTCTCTCTCTCTTTTCTCAGTGAAGATTTCCTCTAGTAGCACTCGCCGAAACAGACACATTGCCGGTGACTGTGCAGGGTTCGAATAGCTCGTAAGACGATATATTTAACAACAAAAAAAGTATGCCATGCAGGAGCATGATGTCGCTAGTCCTTAATATACAAATACCCTCCGTAAATATCACCGTACCAACACCCTCCCCCACCTCCCCTCTTGCAGCCCACGCCAAAAAAAAAAAAATAGAGAAGGGAAAGTCAGAGAGATATATTTTCCCCCTCTTCTGAAAAAAAAAATACAGAACGTGAGTAATTTTTGTCGCAAAGCTGTGACGTCTTGCCTCTGTTTATTGAAGTCGCATCAAACTGCCGAAGGCGTGTTGAAGCCTTTGCGGACACACAAATCTGCACGAGCTTTCGCATATACCGTGCTCTGAAACAAAAAGCCCGAGGCAACCTGCTTCCTTGCGCCTTTCGCTCCGCTGCGCACGTTCGAGAGCAAGACACGAAAGGCGTGTTATCGCTTTCCTCTTTCTCCTCATTCCCTTAGAGTGCGACAAACTAATTAGTCCGCCTAATTAGTGGAGGCTTGCAACACGGCGCATAGCTGCGCCCGTCAACATTCCTTACTTTCTATGCCCGCTTTTTGCTGCTTTTTCTTAAGGCGCGAACTTCGTGTCCGTGCTGTACCGTGCACTCAGACACACGCACACATATATGTCCAAGTGTGTGTGTGTGTGTGTGTTCAGATGTATACAACGCAGATATGTGCGAAACACACACATACAAAACGCACACACACTCAAACGTCCGAGCTAGTGTTGTAGCCTTATTGATGTGTGATAAATTTTTTTTGCTCATTAGCCAAGCAATTAGTGCACGAAGATTGTGCTGATACTAGAGGAGCTGACCGAACAGCATATTGGTCTAATAACCCGGTACTGAGCAAGTTTTTTCTTTTATTTTTGTTTATCATGAAGCTCGGCTAACGTTAGCCAGGACGCCACGTGGGTATCTCAGCACAGAAAGCGAAGAGCACAAAAAGGTCAACGTAACATAAGGAGAATGCGGCTGCAGAATATATCAATTGCCGGCCGCAACAACAACAACAACAGCGCAGAAAGAACTATATCCGCTGAGCAAATAATAGAATGTGATGCCTCTTATTATTCATATCGTTACGTTGTCGTGACGATGACGTACGGGAAACGGAAAGCGTTAAAGGTCAAACTCTTAATTGGGCTATCCTGCGCCCAGCAAAGAAAGCAGCTATCACTGCACAAGGGTAGCGGCGAGCTCAATCGTCGGTCGTCGGTAAAAGCTGGTGCAGGGCGAAGCGCGTCGGCTTTTACGCACGCGTCGTGGCACATTCCAGCGTTATCGCTGGTGCTCGCGCAAGATCTGGAACGTACTTAAACATACGCTTATGAGGTAGAGCAACCGATTGCGTTTGCGAACGATATCAGGTGTATCATAGAGTGATAAAGGCGGTCACCACAAAAGAAAACAAAAGTACGTGTCTCCATATGTACCTAAAAGGCGAACAGTAGCCACTAACTGCTGACATGTGCCGTGACCCTTTATTCGTCGTGAATTAAATATATGCAGCATTACGTCAGCGCGACGCTGCGAGCGGAGCTGCTATGTATAATGCAAAAATAACGGGCGACTGCAGCAAATGTAATTATTCGCTGTGTTTTAACGCTTAAAGTACAAAGAACTGCGCACGCTCGCTTCGGTAGCAGAGAGAAATGTATCCAGGCTTTCCATCTAATCATGCTCCCTGACACAATCAAGCTAGTCCTCTTTGAACTATTCTAATGCACTAAGGTCCTTTAAGCTCTTGCGAAAGTACTGCGAGATTGCATAGCAAACCCATCTTTAGTGCATATTTAAAGGAGCGCTGCTGCCGAAGAAAGATGGTGACTGCAATAGGGACTGATTTATGTGACTGAGACAGACTATGGGTCTCATGATGTATGAAATCCTGCATCTTCCTACCACGAGATGCTTAAGCCCAGCATCTCATGGGAGCAAAGTAGGTTGTCGTCATTCATATAAAATGAGCGAAAATACCAAATATTTAATGTCCGCATAATGCCTGCGTGTTGGCAGTGTAATCATGTGCAGACTTGTTCATTTTACATGACGATTGTGGTCGTGTGCGGTGTACATGTGCACTACGAATGAGCCCTTCTCTCGTCCGTCAAAAGCTCAGCCCCTCCCCATCGCCGACTAACCTGGAGGGCGACGGCTTATCTGATCAACTCACTCCTTCTGAGGGTAGCTGACTTCGTTTGGCAGTGGGAGGCACTGCTCGCAAGCGAGGACCGAGAGAGCCTCGTCGCCATCCTAGATCAGCGAGCCGCATGAGCCAGTGGAACCCTGGACTGAGGGACCCGCAGAGAACTGCCTTTAAATTTCCCACCGAATACAGTTTTTTCCTCCTCCTCCTGAATTTTGGACGTGTGCTGACAGGCGTCGATCGTGAGGGGTGTTGGGAACGCTTCACAAAAGTGGTGGCAAAGGAGAGCGAGGATGCGCCGCCGTAGAAGTCGTCACTCACCGTTCTAGCGCGGTGCTATACGCACGTTTTCTGCACACGTACTTTTTTTTTTTTTTGGGGGGGGGGGGGGTTCTGTTATTGTACTGTTCTTCTGAGCATCCCGATCATGCGTGGCGATGTACTGAACTTCAGTTGTTTGCTCTTTACGTCGACTCGTCTTCCCTGCTGACCCTCTTTGGTGGTCAACCTGGTTCGAGCTTCATGCAGACGCTGCTGAAGGTTCCCACCCACGCCGACCTAACAGAAGCTTGCTGAGACGCGAGAACCACGAATAACTTCTGGGAAAAAAAGATGTCACATGGGGTCGCCGCAGCGGTGAAGTGGTTAAATCAGTTTTATCTACCAAGATCAAGGGGTTTTAGCGAGTGGTTACGGTACCCCCCTGCTGACCTGAGCGACGCGGATCCGATACAGACCGCGGCTGACACTTTTTTGGTGGAGGCGAAAACGTCAGATTCCCGTGTGCGGCACGTTATCTTGGGACGTTAAAAAACCCCAAGTGGTCGAAATATTCAGGGCCCTCCACTGCAGCGTACCTCGTACTCATATCGTGGTTTTTGCACCGTAAAGCACCAGCTGTAATATTATTAAAAATATCACGCGCTTCAAGACGCGCATGAGAGAGAGGAAAAGGTGCGACGGCGGCAATTACGATGAAAACAGAGGCTACGAGACGTGTTCCACGCCGAAATGCGCCACTCGTCTCTCGTTTGATGCGTAGGCTGGAATGGTGCGTTCCTACAAAATCAACCATTACGTGCGTTGTGATTCAACTCGTTTTATATCTTAATGCTCGTTGGGACTTCCTACGCAAAGGTTATCACGACGGCTGAGATACCCCTTCTTCATTGACATCTTGTGTGCATCTCTCATCGTAATGCGTAATTTTGCCAAGCCACCTCGTAAAAACTTCGCGCACACCAATACACACAGTGCGTGCAATCTACGTGAATTTATTTTAAGCGGCAAACCAGGTACGCTTTAAAACTGCACCGTAAATAAACGTGGGCCAGCATAAGCGCGCTTGAAAATGGGTCGTGCCTCGTAACTCCCACGTTTACCGTCACGTGGTATTCGCGAACTAAACTCTTCGAATATGCATGCCTTTAAAAAATATAAATCAAATCTGGGCTTCCGGCTTGTTTCCGACTTTTACGGAAAAATTGGATGAACGCCGAGCGTAAGCGGCTCTTCCATCACAACTCCACACCATCCTGGTAGCGTGAGAGCGCATGTATAGCGGACGACGAACGCAGCCGCTTAATCGGTTGTAAGTTCCAGTTATGCGATGGTTGTTTTTACTCTTCACTCATCGTTTTCATACAGCGACGTTAATCCCCGTACTCTTGCTTTTTTTTTTTTTTTCGCGTGTTTCGAAGGCACCGCATCCCTTTTGTTCTCATGACGTGTCGTTGCAGCTCGGAAAGAGAAAAGGAGCGGAAAGCGAGGGAAACAAATGATAGGGTCCCCGCATGCAGCTGTCACGAACGTTGAAGCGCACTGCGCTATCATAATGCGCGCATGTACGCATTCCATCATGTCTGTCTGGGCGCGTTTTCTGCAGACTCTCGTTCATCGCACTCCGCTTGCACGAAGCATTCATCTGCCGCTTCTCTAGCGCCTCCTGTATTCGGTTCGTGTACAAAAATATTAAAGCCGTCGCTTGTCGAGCTATCAAGACGGATTTGTGTCTTTGCAAGCAAAGATGTCGCGCCATCAGTCTCCGAAATTTCACACTCCTCCTTTTTTTTTTTCTGTTTCCCTCTCTGTACTTTGTTCTCCATTTTTCAATGTACTGACTATATTTAATAAATGTCTTCGCGGGCCCTTCTCACGAGCCGAATACGAAAGCTACGTGCGAACACCGGCTGTCATCGTTTGAATGTCACGCTGGCTTTGCATTACGAGGAAAAGAAAGCCACAGCAAGTAAAGGAAGACAAAAAAGAAAAACGATATCAGAGAGAGATGCAACTGCGTTTCGAAACTGATAACACACAAACAGTCCAATTCGCAAGCTGCCGCGTCCTCTGAGCCGTAAGAATCGTCACGAAAGCCGCCGGGAAAGTTGCAACGAAGCCGCCATAGTGCGGGGCCTCGGCATCCTTGATTTCTTCGTCTCGCAATCGCCCGTGAAGGCTCACCGCGAGCATTCGCCGGCCTGATCAGGATCGAAGTTTGGTTCGACGCAGCAAGTCGGCCTGTCACGCCGACCAATCCCCCTGGCGTTTTTTTTTTTTCTTCTTTTTTCTTTCCCCGCCTCCTAATCCCGCGCATCATCCCGTCGCCGGTATACAGGCTTCAAGAACCGTAAGTAAAAGAAAATGGAAAGCGGGCGCCGAGGGTTTGTGGGGCGGAGTCATTGCTTCACTTCACTCTTGGGACGCGACGTGCCGTGGCAGCCGAGGAGAGGCATAAATCCTCCACCTGTCACGCACGTCACTGTCTTATTTCGGGGCATTACTTTTCGCCACGTGTGTTGTTCGTTTTATTTTCTCGCGGTATGCGGCGCGAGGGAAAAACAATAAAAAGAAATCTCGGAGACCTCCTTTCGGAGAACAGGCGAGCCCGTTACTAGAAATTCTTGGATGCTGTTCACGTTATTAATCGCAAAAGTAGAGGTAAAGAGGTCCCCTTTCTGATGCGGTCACTCGATAGTGACGACATAGATCAAGGCTTTGTGAATTGCTGGCCTTTTATCGAGAGCAATAGAAATATAGGGCGCTCCCGACGTATCAGCAGCGGAAATGCCGATAATTAGATCACTTGACACATGACTCCTGCCTGATACATTCCATGTGAGATTGCGTTTGTGCGCGAATTTTCATTGGGGATCATACATGCACTCAACTTGCATCTCATTATACAGGCCCATGTTTCATCGCGCGCGTTCAACATGTAGAACATTTTGCCCACCACGCCTGAACACCGTAACTGCAATCAATAATTCCTTTCAGTCTTACCCCATGCTATGTGACTATATTACGTAAGTAAGATGCGTTTGTACGAAAGAGTGCATGCGTTACACGGTTTATTCGCTGCCGCGCCGTACAGATAAGTAACTCGGAGATGCTAAACCATCGTATTACGCTATCCTAAATCGCGTCATTATAACATGGCTCCATCAAGAACACCTTACTAGTTGCGTAAGCTGTGCATCCTATGCCACATTAGAGCCCTTTAATGATATTTGCGCAACCATAATTCACTCTAGGAAGTATTACTGAAGCAATACCGCCAAGCATAGCATTTTTTTTTTCGTCTCCTCAGTGCATCGCATATCTTTTGTATCCCGGCCGCGGCGGCTGCATTTCGATGGAGGCGAAATGTTGAGGCCCGTGTGTTGTGCGATGTCAGTGCACGTTAAAGAACCCCAGATGGTCGAAATTTCCGGAGACCTCCACTACGGCGTCTCTCATAATCAGAGCTGGTTTTGGGACGTTAAACCCCACAAATCAATCAATCAAATCGCATATCTTTCCTTTAACATATAGATTCGCGCCTTCACTTCATTTTTTATCACGTCTCGGGCCACGTTCGTCTAATTCATGTAGTCACTTCCTGTGACGTTATAGGAAGTTTTCTAATAGGGGCCCCGAAAATTTAGAGGCCCCATAGTGTTTTTTGCGCGCTAACTTCGGGTCACGTGGGAAGTACGAGTTTTCGTATTGAACTTTGCTCTCGCTGTTTACGTCTTGCGCTTGCAGTGGCCTGACAGGCAAGCTATGATAAGTAAAAATTAAAAAGTCAGTGTTATGCGGGTGTTTGCCTTTCTTACCCGTACTCTTTAAAATTATTTAAAGCGTGCAGTGGCAATGAATTTTCTTGTAAGCCCCATCACTTTGCGGGTCTAAACCATTTGCCATCATGAAGCGCGGTAATTCAACTTCAGGCCACCGGTCGCGTTAAGCCTACGAGCTCTCAATTCGACAACAGATCTTAAAAACGCCGCCTAATTTACAGCCAATAATTCTTGTATGCGTGAGATGGAAGGGAGCGACGGCCTACGCCATCATTTATTGATTGATAAACTCATCAGTTAATTATCAGAAATCAGGTCAGTTTGACCCTAAGCGACAGCCGTCGGTACCGTCGCTTCGATGGGCACCGCCATGCTTTTTTACCCTAAGTCTCTGCCGTAAGTCGGGGGGTTCCCGCTAAATTTCCGAAATCGCGTGTCCAACACATAATCCAAACGGATTTCGCGCATTCGCATTGGTGTCGACGTTATTTATCTGGGGCCCCTATTATAAAACTCCCTATTATCCAATATGAGGATGGAATGTACAGATTTGCAATTAAACGTCGCGCACAGGTCAGTTTTTCCTTTCCTTAAAACATGAAATGCATTGTTATCTTGGAGGGGAGCGTTAACAGCAGATAATAATCTAAGCACGCCTGGACGCTATTGTACCTGCCGGCCTTCCGCGCGATAAACTAGTAAAAGCTGGCGCGCTACGCCACATGAACGACAGCTCTCGCTTACCGCCTTCCCCTTTGTTTTTGCCCATTCGATCTTCCTAGCAAAGTAGCGCTGTTATCTAATGCCCTAATAGCATGTGCACCCTTAAAGCAGAAAGCCGCTCCTATCACGGTCCGTGAGATGGATCGCAGCAGACCACGCGTTTAATGAAGCATCCGGCGCCTGCCAAGGAAAATAATGAGCAAAACGTTACATGTCTACTACCAGATGAGTACTGCCACAGTTGAACACGCTGCGGCAACGTACCAGCGAACTTACTGCCTGCGAGAATGACATTGAGGGCATGGAAATGGATAAATCGTGCTGCCTGAGCTTTGCTTATACATGCAGCCTTGCAAGTGATCACATTACTCGTACAGGACGTTGCGTGCGTGGTTCTTCATTTTAGAAGAAGTTGTTGGGCGATTTGGTGCGTCTTAACAAACGGGAAGGAACTGTGCAAAAAGACGAACACATAAACCAGGTACAGACACGAGCGCAGTGTCTCTGTCCGGTTTATGCGGCCGCTTTTTCGCGCAGTTCCTTCCCGTTTGTTCTTCGTTTTCATTGGCTGTAAAGCACAAAAAAGAGAGATTTAACGGTGACAAACTTAAGCAAAACACATTATAAGATCTTAGAACGCTGCTGCGGAGTTCTTTTTTAATATATTTTACGAATTCATTATTGATGATTAAATAATGCACGAATAATTTCAAGTCAAAACGCAATTACCTGCTTCTCCATCTCCTTCTTTTTTATTTTCTTACGTAGACTCCGCGTTCAAAAATGAATACAGTCAAGTTGTTCAAGTTTTTCAACATGGTCTTAGTGAGATTGAAGTACACGATAACGTGCGGGCTGCAACTCCCGCATTAATGCTTATCAGTACTGGAATTCAGCACCCCGGGTTAGCAGTTAATGCTAATGTTTGTACACCGGCACAGATGGTTTTCGCATTACTTCACTGGAAGCTGCGTCTCACCGCGTATATAGTGCTCGAACATGGCGTCCACAATCACTTCACGATCTACCACATTATCGAATGCATATACGCGTACACCGTTTTACTTTTAGACTACTGTTTTTTCACCCGATCGCCACTGACATGATGGTCGCACGGCGTGCCTGTTGTGCTCGCGCGTTCTTGTTTACGCAGCAACCAGACGTGCCAGTAACCCAAGGCGGCTACTGCGATGACGTCACCGGGAATCTGTATAAGCGGATAGCTCGCGAATATTTTAGAAGGCAGGGCTCTATAAAGCGAAAGCGCAGAGGCGGTGGCCGTCGTCGCTCAAAGCAAACGGCCAACGCCGAAACAAACGGGTATATTCGGCGGTCTCTGACAGACGTTGGCAAGGGGGTCGGAGCGGAAGCTGCCGCGAGTGAAGGCTTAACCTCGTGTTGAACGCCCGTCACCCACGGAAGCGCGGTAGCGCGGCGTGTTGCCTTCCGATGCCATGCCTCGCTGTACTTCGACCTCGGGCAGCTTCGAAGCGCCTGAGGGACATTATGCAGAAAACGTGACCGAGAAAAACGAAGGACCGTATAGAGGGATTGAAAGAGGCGTTGGAGGGACGCGCCTCGGTCTGTTTATCTTGCATAAAGTGTCAGGGCAGTGAATCCGCATGCACCCTCGGCCCTCCTTCAGAGCATGCGCACGTGCCTCAACGTCTCGCTCTTCCATCAAAACTTCACATTTCGCGCGTACAAGGTGCGCTGGAAACGCGCCTTATATACGCGAAATGTGAAGTTTGTTGGTGGAAACGCGCTCCGCCTTTTTTAGGGAAATGCGGAGAAGTAGACAAAAAGTAAGAAGGGAAAAATGTGCGACCAAAAAAAAAAAAAGCAGGACTGCAAGGAAAAGGGATTATAGCAATAAAAACAAACAACTTTGTTGATCCTTTTTTTTTTTCTTTTGAGAATGATCGTACTTAGCTGTTCCAAAAACGCGAGCCTGCAATGATCCCCTAAGCACGAATAGTTGCGCTTTCTTTGTTTTTTCGGATGCATTAATGTGTCAAAGCGCGAGGCTTGATATTCCTCGAATAAGCTTTCATCGTCTCCTTTCGAGGAGGCCTGAATTCTACGCGCCGTGAATACGGAATGCGAGGACTGCAGCAACGTCTTGAATACTTCGCGATTGCTTCAAAGAAGTTATCTTGCGCACGAGCACGCAAACACGCAAATGTACTCATGTATAAACGCGAAAGCACGCAGTACACGAGGATGCGGCTGGTGAATGCAAAAAAAAAAAAAAGCGTTCGCTGCAACCTAGCGTTCATCGGCAACATAAAGTATCGCTGCAGATACGCCATGAAATCGTCTCTCCTTCCCCCCGCCCCCCCTTTCACCCCTCCAACATATCCAAGTTCCAGCAGTAGTGAGCCTTCCAAACGCATGTTCTTGGTCGTCTAGAAAGACCAAGATTCGACGAGGCTTTCCTTTCTAGTGTGCATAACCTATTGAAAACACATTTACTCCGATACCTCGACCCACACCTAAATAAACATACATAAGAAGGCATTTGTGTAAATTCTGCAAGATTTAGAGACAAATGTTCTATACCCATTCGTAGAGCTATACACACGCTCTCAGATCACTCGCACATAAGTTACCCAAGATGAGCATACCCATTAGCGTTGACCAATACGACCGTTACGGATAAAGACAGAACTGCGACGAACCGCAATGTTTCTGCGAAATGATGCTTCGTTTTCGCTGCCCTCACGTATTTGTCGAACCATTACAGTTCTCACGCTTGATGACGTCTCATTGTGCGCAGCAAAGTCACGAAAGTTCTTCTTGCTCCCTCGAACCTATAACGTTAAAGAGTATAGCATTATTTCAGTAATTACGGACTTACTCCTGCATAATGTCCTTGACGGTGACCTATAGTATACGATGGCTGTACTTGCAGTGTGGTTCGCGTTGTTGTTACGAACGTGTTTCCTTCAAAACAAAGTGCCACGGAGTGTAATCTCGCGACGAGTAGCTCGAAGGATATTTTCGAAAATCTTACTGTTATTATCAAGAACTGATTTGTTAAAAGAAAATACAAACTCGCTTCTCGATCTAAAGCGACCAGGGAACAAAGCTGCGCATTTTGCGTGCGTCAGCTTTCTTCTCATGAGCTCGGCATTTCTTGCGTTTCCAGGGGCGGACCGAGACCGCGTCTCCTGCCAGTGACATATTGCCCAGACTTCTCCCGCGCATCTCGCAAAATGCTCCTCGCACTGCTGGAACGGCGCTTTTCAAAGCGCTGATACGTGGACGCACGCACGCGCACGCATGGAAGAGCGCTCGCCGACGTCGTGCGCACCAGCCGGCGTGACGGGGCAGGCACGCAGGCAATGAGAGCTTCTCTTCAGAGCGGAACCGCGTAACATCGAGGAACCACGAACATCGCTCTTCCGACAGACCGCGGGCCAGGGAGCTACCTCCGTACCGGGGAGGGGGGAACCGATATCGCGCTCCTACAGGAGAACCATCTTCCCACGGGAGACCAGCCGAGGTCGACGATGGAGCTGAGCCAGACAAAATGATGTCGGGGCCCATTCGCCCAGACACTCTTCATAGCGTCCGAGACCCTTGCTCGAAACGAACGGACGAACGAATGAGCCAAATCGCAAAAAAAAAAAAAAATTCTACGCGAAGAAATTCCGAGCGTTGTTCACCCTCCACTAAAATATTCTGAGCAGAAGAATATACGGGCAGAAACTGGTGTAGGTTGAAGATTTTTCTAGATTATAATATGACGTTGGCTACGGTACCTTGGCTGGTAAACATTTAATAGCATTTGATATGAATTAGCTCTTTGGAATATTTTAAGAGAAGCGACTGAAGCGTTGCCGGTAGTCGGTGATTCTTGAGTGCTGGGGACCTCTACAGTGCCGCGGAACAGTATTCCGCATTCAATTCTTCCTGTCAAGGCAGAACTGGTCAATCCGTGACCAATCCCGAATCCCTGATTAGTCAGTGCTGTCTTTATAAGCATAACTGACCAATCAGGGAGAATCAACGCGGGGTAGTATTTCGTATTCCGTGGTACGGTATAGGCCCCCTACATTTGCCGATACATGACATACACGACAGCAGGAAACTTCAAGAAAACGGTAAGGAAAACCCTTTATTCATTATTGACATTTGTAATAATTTCGGATAAATCAACCGCAAAAAAAAAATTTCTTTAATAACAAGTTTTTTCACGGTTCTGTTGCCGCTATCACTCGCATTTGTTTAGCCCGTACATATTATGATGGCTCGAAGTGAAAACATTATTGACACCTATTAAATGTGCTTCTGAAACTCTTCTTTTTCTTCCTTCCCTTAATGAGACGCTTGCTTGCAACTATGATTTTTGTTAAAATCTTACCACTGTAGCCACAGTTTCGATTTCTCTTCGTAGAGTAAACAATACCATTGCGGGGAAAGCACGAATAGGTCGCGGAATCGAACCCTTGCCGCGGTGGCTGCATTTCGTTGGAGGCGAAATGCTGAAGCCCGTGTACTGCGCGATATCAGTTCATTTTAATGAAACCCAGGTGGTCGAAATTACCGGAGCCCTCCAACACGGTGTCTCTCATAATCATGGCGTGGGTTTGGGACCTAAGACCCGAGAAATTATCAGGAAAGCAAGAATAATCAAAGTACCCTTCCGCGTACGTTTTTTCGTCATTATGACACGTTGAAATGCTATCATGAAAAAAACCTATGCCGGCGATGCCGCCAGTCAAAATTGTGCTAGCTTTCAAAACAACTTGCCAAATAAAACAAGTGCATTTTGTCTCGTGTGAAACAAAGAATGGCGTCGCCCTCCTTCGCACTGCATGCGGTGTCATCATAGCATTTTAATTCGGAAACCGGCAACTTCCTCGTAAACCAACTTTGCGAATCCGTAGCGTCACGCTGTAGTCGAGGAGACCAAAATGCATATCTTAAGTTGTTCTCCTAGGCAGCCTAACGTACTTTCGGAGATTTACAAATATATGAAAATACTGAAGACGACATTCGCAATATGCCAGGACGGTGGGTACTTAACGTGATCACAAATGCTAGATGCGGGCTAATTATAGCGAGTCCTTCCTCTTAGTAGCCGGAGAGGCGCTGCGTCGAGCTTTAATGGATGAATAAACAAGGCCTGAGATGCTTAAATGTGGAGAGAAAAATAATCAGCATCGTTTTTATCCTTCTTGTTTGAAGCCTGCTGACAGAGCTCCATCGCCAAGGAAAGTTTCTATGTACTGCCTGAAAATACCAGAAATCACTCGGCGATGATGATATCAGAGGGATTTGGTAGAGAACGCAGCTCGTCATCAGCGCAGCACTCAGTTTAAGCTTGAACATATATGATTGCTATCCCATAACCCATCGCATGCGACGAAGGGCGTTGATAATTTGCGCTTATACAGTCACATCTTCAGTATCCGCCACAACAGCGCACCATGACAATGACCGCATGAGGAAATTCAAGGCCAAGTGTAGTGTGGCCATTCACAGCGTGACTATCAGCGCATCATGGATTATGTGCGCCCCGCTCTCTGTACCGTATCTCGGATGTTACTAAGCAAAATGGTGTCATCGCGTTGTCATCTCCCTACTGTCACTGCCATGCAGTTCTCGTCTTAGGAGCTGAAAATTTCGCTGCGTACAGTTACACTAGTCATAATACCTTCCTGGATTTAAAAAAATGCACATCGTGGCCGTTAAATGTAGTAGCCTTGGAAACAATTATACCTACTGTTATCTTATTTGTGGTGTAAATGAAGCAAATAAACTAAGGATTGCTTAAGTTCTCGACGCATATCCGCCGTATTTTACTAACTCCCGCATGTTCTTTCCTCGTCGTGGCAACAAACAGCAGCTGTAACAGCTTTATCCATTGAGACAAACATTAACCGCATCAACTGCACCGACGCAACCTATATCACACGCGCTTTCCAGACAACATACAGCATTAGTGAAATCAATGAAGAAAAAAATAAGGGAGCAGCTTCCCTCTAAGGTGTGAAGACCGTGCAAACAGCGAAGCCGACGGTCCCACCTAGCTTTACCTCGGCTGGGTTGAGTGGTCGCGAAGTTGTCGCATGAGCGCAAGAGAAGAAGGACGTGTGATAAAATGCCTCCGCCTTTATGCATAGCAGTGTGCTGAAGTCATGAGCCTCAAGAGAAGTGTGCACGCTGATGCCGCACGTTAGGCATTTCATAGAAGAAGTGCACGCACAATATTTCGTAACGATTTCATGATGACAACAGCTGCGAAATATACGTCGGATTTTACCAGTTTAAACTGCTTCGCCGTTGAAAGGGAAAAAGAAACAACTTTACACTGGGAGACGTTACACTGGGAGAGGTTACACTGGTAGACAGGAAGAAGCGGAGCTGAAAGTTGAATAAAAAGATGCACTAAAGACGGTGACAATGTAGGTTGTAGCGGGTAAATGGTGAATAGCGATTCCCTGGAGTTAGGGCAATTATGCGGCGTTGATTTGCCACCTACAGTACAACCAAAGCTCAACGGCTCGAGGAAGTGTTATCGTCTGGGAAGTGCTTGGCGCACGGCTCCTTTCTCGTACGCTGACTGCGAGCCCAGAAATACGACGTTTTCATTGCCAGGTCGTTTCTATAGACGCGAAATAAGATGCGAGTTAACGGGAGATTTTATTCTCCAGTGCGAAATACAGATTACAGTGCAAGCCTGTTAGTGACATGGCTACTTAATATGTGTTATATTTATTTGTATACTAGTGGGCAGATTCATGGCACTGCATATGGTGCGATGAATGTACACAGCGTCGTATACTCTCAGCATTATAATACAAAACGCTCGCGGAGGTTACCTCAGAAAGGATAGGAGCTACACTTGAATTTAATAAACCAAGACATCAGTCAAGTAATCGAGGAATCCATTGAGTACAATCAACCCCTCTAATAGCTACAAAAAAGCTTTTGACTCAGTAGAGATACCAGGAGTTTTCGAGGCATTGCGCCGTAACGGAATATGGGATACACGTATACGTAAATATTATAGCAAACATCCATAAGTGTTCAACAGCCACCCAACCCCTCCTTAAGAAAAGCAGGAAAATCACAATACGGAAACGTATCAGACAAGGACATACAATTTCTTCAATGCTATTCACTGCATGTCAGGAAGAAATCTTCAAAAAAATATATATTGGGACGGAATCGGAATAACGATTTACGCGAATACCTAAGCAACTTGCGCTTTGCCGACGAAGCGGTACTCTTCAGCAATGATGGCAACGAACGGCATAAGATGATTGAAGACCTGAGGCGAGAAAGGTAACAATAAAGATAAAAATGTGGAAACCAAAGATAATGTTACGTGGCTCGCCGAACTTAAAAAAAAGAAATAAAACGAGAATTCGCGATTCAAATGCAGACACTAGAAATTGTGGACTAATACATATAGCTCGACCAATTACCGACAACGGATCCCATTTCTGATAAAGAAATTCACCGGGGCATAATTATTGGCCGTTGCGCATGCACCAGAAAATTCCAACTCAAGAACGGAAACTTGCCATTACCACTCAAGCGGAAATTATATAACTACTGCATTTTACCAGTGAAGGCACGCAAGGCAGAAACTCGGAGAATAACAAAGAAGATCGAGACATAGTTAAGAACCACACGGCGCGCGATAGAATGAAAAATGGTAGACGCAACATTAAGAGATAAGAGGACAGTCGAGTGAATCATGAAAAAGACAGGGGCAGTCGGTATAATAATCGACATAAAGAGAAGAAAATAGATATAGGCAGGCCATGTTATGAGAAGGCTGGATAACCGATTGTTAGTTAGATCGACGGCATAGACACCGTGAGAGGGGAAGCGCAGCCGTGGACGACCGAGAGTAAGACGGTGTGACGAAACTTAAAGAAAAAATCGCAGGAATGAAACCGAATCAGTTTGCGGAGGTCAGGAACGGATGGGGGCGTCGGGAGAGGCCTTGGTCCTGCAGAGGACATAAGGTTATTATTATTATTATTATTATTATTATTATTATTATTATTATTATTATTATTATTATTATTATTATTATTATTATTATTATTATTATTATTATTATATGGTGGGGCTTATGCATACCAACAGACAGCAGTGAAATGATCATAAGCAAAGTTCTCTGACGAATGGGTCATCAAAAAACAAATCTGCAATACGGATATCCTAGAGAAGCAGAATTTTTGCATACAGAATTTTTCTCATACAGCATTTCTGCAAGTCGGAAATCTTTGCAAATGGCTAGCGAAACAGGATAGCAATAAATCGTGGCACGCTCGAAAACTATACGACTATTTTTTCCGGCAATTTAACATGGAATGCGTACGTAGATTACATTGTTTAAAAGGTTAGCCACACAGTAAACTTCTTGAAGCGCACTTTTAACTAAGCACCGGCCAGCCTGAAGGAAACCCTGTATATGTCGAATGTACGTCCACTTTTGGAGTGCGCGAACAGCACCTGGGACCTTTTTACTAAGGTAAACATTGATGCTTTACAGCGTGTGCAGCTGAGAGCGGCCCGTTTCGTCACCGGTGATTATGACTTTTCTAAGAGGTCTTTCGAAACAGAAATTCTTTAGGATGGCCTCTTTTTGAAGACAAGCACAAATATTTACGCTTGTCCCTGTTTCGTAAAATATTTCATGGTTTCACGGGCGCTCATAAAGAAAACTACATATTGGAGCCTACATATATGTCTACCCGTACCGATCGCATATTCAAAGTGCGCGAGATTGCTACCACAATTAGCCTTTTCAAATATTATTTTTTCCACGATCAATTTAACAATGCAATAAACTACCTAGACAACTTGTCTCCATTTCCCGTGCAGCATTCCCACATGTGCTTCAAAGATATTTTTTTCGCAGTCTGGGCACACTAAAATGATATTGTATATACTGTCGGTTTTTTTTTCTTTTTTTACGATCCTGCTATCTCTGCTTGGCTTTGCTTGTTATTGTTGTTATCGTTGTTCCGTAATACACGCCAATGTTAAAGATGTGCCGCCCTGTTGCACCTTATTATGTATTGATTTTTTTTTGTATGTGTACAGCACTGTCAATGATGCATGTGTCACCAGTCTGCGTTTTATTATGTACGTGTATTTGTACTTCAATGTTTCTATTTGTATTTTAGAACGTCCCCCCTGCACCAATGCCCCACGGGGGCACTGAGAGTATTGTATATAAATAAATAAATAAATAAATAAATAAATAAATAAATAAATAAATAAATAAATAAATAAATAAATAAATAAATATGATGGTTATGAATGGATCTCATATGTGTTAATCACTCCTGGTAGTTCAGGCGGGCGCCGATGACACCGCCCAGGCGCTTTTTTTTTTTTTCAGTACATATCAATATAACTTTGAGCATCTCCATAACGGTGCAAGAGTGACCCGTACTAGGTTCGCATTAAGATATTAGATTTCATATTATAGTGCTTTTAGGAGAGAATAGGGGCGTTTCATGTTGCCAAATCTATTTCTTTTTTCATGTACTTCCTTTTTGCACGCTGACAACCACCACTGCTCGAACAAGCCCACTTACGCTGCTTCTCTTGGGAAATGTTTGGATAGCACTCGTTCCCGCTGCTCGATCTTAATTCTCTCGAGAGAAAAACGGCGTCCTGCAACGTCGCCTCGGTGAACTGCGTTTCCACCCAGTCGCTTCTTGTAGTACCACTTTCTTTCAGGACTTCTTCACGCCTGCAACGACTATTACTCACGCTGTGAAAGCTTTAGCACCAAACGATGCGAAGAAAGCGAAAGCACTTTTTGATAACGGTGAAGTTCATTCGATTCCTGTTTGTAGATGAGTCCTCAGCTTCGATATCCAGCGCAGCAAAAAACATTGGATGCAGCGAAGCGAAGAAAGCAGTAACGTCACGTTGTTTCAGTTGGTCGCAAAAACCACGTTTTTACGGACTATATGCATTGGTAATAGCTGTTCGAAAACGCGCATTGATAAAAAGCTGATCCAAGATTAATTATTTCCGTTTATTGCGTTTCTGCCGTCGTGCTGCAATGTGTTCGGAGTAGAACCCGACGCATACTGTGCGTGGCCGATAAATAAATAAATTATAACATCAGAACACTGCTAAAGGTACATGCGGGTGCGAGAAATACGCTTGCATATAGAATATACGGAACTGCAGCATTTTTTATGCTGTTACTTAAGTAAGCGTTGAGCCTACACTCTCTGCATGGACGCCATGCAAAGCCAGCCGTTCTACATGGCGAGGCGAATGAAGACTGGGATTAGTGACTGCCGTTGTTAGCGCGGTGAACGCTGTTATTAGTGCATACCTCACTTCATATCTTTTTTTTAGGTTATTTTCTTCCCACTTTACTATTTCGTCATCTACGGTAGGAAAGCCAGTTTCAACCAGCTTGTGCTACCTACGTTCACTTCTGGTTATATTTTTCTTTGAGTATGTTAGCCGAGAAGAGTGGTAGAAGTGCTTGCAAGGAAGAAAGTGGCAAAATTGCAACACCAGCTACAGTTTCTCAACTGCTTGAAAGAAAAACATCATTGTTAAAACAGAAAAAAAAATAAAAAGAGATATGACGCGCCGAAATAATATATTTTTCACGTGGACGCTGTTTGCAGGACCTTGCCCCTTGCATGGGTCATGGAGTGCCTTCCGAGCGGCTGGGAATCTTCCGAGGCAGATATTGCACAGGACTTGCGGGAGGTAAAGTGGATGGATGGGGTGCGCAGCGGCGTGGAAGTTAATAAACCGAGGAAGGAAAAAGAAAAACGCGTGCCACAACAAAGCGGCACCGCTCAAGCATATCTCACGCGTACAATAGAAGTTTGGTGCGTGGTGCGGGTTTTCTTTGAATGAAAGGACTTCTGACCACTTTATATAGGCCGTCGCTGCGACAGACGTGGCAACCGTTTATAAAGCAGACGCCGCGAGATGTGGACTGATGAGTTTATTCGAGGCGTGGGCGGCAGAGTTTGTTCAGCGACCACCGCGCTGCGAGCGCTTCACTTATAACCGCCTACGCTTTGCTCTTCACAGGCTCGCGCCTTCGGTTTGCAGGGCTAAGCACAGAAGGCGGCCATAAGTGAAGCGCCGCACCACCGCTCACAACGAAGCGAGATACCTTCTTACAACTTGTGTGCTCCGGTATGTTGTCATACGACGGACCAATGCAAACAATGTCGTTTAATTTGCCCTTCCGAAGCAAAAATGATGAACTCATTGAATTTTCCACGGGGAAAGCGGATTACATATTTTCCCTTCGAGCACATTCCCTAACGATTAGAAGTGCGCAGGAAAATAATTATCTTCGACGCTAGATTATTACGATAGTAAATTTATGTCGATGAATCCGCACCGTGTTAAACTACCGTCGGCATTTCTTTAAATCAATGGGAATGACAGTATGTGCAGACAAAGCTATGTTCGTCTGGCATGTATCGCAGTCTCAAGTGTTAAATTTACTGCAAGCTAAACGTTGTGACTCTTAGCGTAGGGAGAACAACCAAGTGACTGGCAAATTCATCCACAACCAGAATCTTATTACTTCATGTGGCAATGTTGTATTGAATCTAACGCACATCATTAACTCCCAGCTTTCACAAGAGTCCACGATAAAGGGGATATTCATTGTTTGCCTCCCACATGTCTCAGACATTGTACAGATACGGATGTCGTTGATAAAGCAAGAACTGATTGGTCTGCTTTAATGCGTGTTTTCTTTTTTTCACTCTAAGTGCATCGGAAGAAACCGCGAGAAAAGCATTGAGTGTACTTGACTATTTTCTCTAAGCCAATCACACCTTCACTACGCCCTATTAGTCCGCCCTGACATCTGCGATGCGCAATGCGTTATGCAGTTCGAGAAAGTACGTTGCGACACTGTTTGCCGTACTGACTCGATCGAACTCGACGAATGCACATGCAATGAATAGCGGCGCCTGTTCTCCCGCCTGGCATAGACCTTAGTGGTTCATTATTGCACAGGTGCATAAACTTCAGCAGCGCACCTCTGCAGCTCGGACCACATCGGAACCTACATACTGTTTCACGTCATTTTGAATACACATGCCTACTCAGCATTGCTGTATGCTCCTAAGGACATCGGGGCCCCATTAGTTATTCGCTACAGCTATCTTCGTGCCTCATTTAATGCAACAGTAGTGTTTCTTTCGATGTGAAATTATTTGTCTCATTTTGGCTTTAACAGAGGCATCTTGAATGGTTACCATGTGGGCTAAATGAATCTTCTGAACAAAGTCACGTTAGTTCTTTGGAGATCGCAGAACAATAAACATTCCAAATAACACTTCAGAGAAGCGGGAGGCATAACAACGACACCAAGCAACACATTATAATTACTGTGCGTTTCGGGTATTTTATCGTACGCCTTGTTCAGAATAATTTGTCCCCATACGTGAAACAAAAGGTTATTCCTTTGTCTCGTAGAAATGAGCTGATCGTTGCATGTCATTTTAGAAAGAGAAGCGTCAAGGTGCACGAGCAGAGCAGAGGCAAAGATTAGAGAACCTCTATAAAAACATTTGGAACGAACTCTATAAATAATGCATGAGACGCCTTGGTAACTGCTCCACTTGAATGACTCCACTTAACTGCTCCACTTTATATGGTGCCCACAATAGCCTATATTTATCATTACTTACCAAATACAAGAAGACATCAATCATCATCATTCGATACTACCTGACATTCACCGTCACTACGCCAACATTTAACTGCATAATACACCATCTGCTATCAAGAGCCAACAACGGCCAATATAAGCTATCATTTACGCACCATTATCACACACTAGGCGCCACTAGGCGACATTTAGCCACCAGCATTACCTGACACTAGACAACATTAGTCATCAATTAGCCACCATAAGGCGAGACCAGCAGACATCAGCCATCATGTAACCACTGCTAACCAACGTAAGACAGTATTTACTCTTATTGGGACACCCTTAGCTAACACTACTCGAAATCCGCCAACATTTACCGTTACCGCACACTAGTCTACCTTAGCTGCAGCCACCATTAGGAGACATTGAGCATTCATTCACTGCTGGCAGTGTGAGAGCAAATACAGTACGTCTGAACACTCATCACCATCCACCACTCTTTCGAGAAAAATAAAGAAAGAAAGGGAGAAGGGGGGAGTGGCTTACACTAGGACAGAGCTACTTGTAATGGCAAATGTACTATATCTCGTAGTTCTTTTCATATCATAGCAACTGGGCGATATAGTTGCATTTTCCGCTAACTGTGCTCTCGATAATGTTCTATGGAACCGCCCATATCCTTACCAGATCAGTATTATCTCTGCGTTCCAAGATCGGCCCACCTGCTGTACCATTGAACACGCGAATATATATATATATATATATATATATATATATATATATATATATATATATATATATATATATATATATATATATATATATATATATATATATATATATGCGCATGGGGGGAAGGAGGGGTCAGTGCAGGAAAGCGGGTGGCCGGAGGCACGCGCGAACGCACTACAAATATTTATGCAGCTGTAGGTTTCACCAGGCTCACAGCACTACTGTGGCACTGCACGCTTTCTATAGGAGAGTGCCTCGATGCCAGCGCCGCAGGGGAAGCAAGCCATCGAAGTGTCTTATGTCGTAGGAAAGAGACGTACACAAAGTTCCAATATTTATGTTCCATTGATCTGCCCACAGTAAGTTTCAATTGCCGCACTGCGCCCTTCTCAAGAGCCCTGAATATTTATGTCTCTATTAGCTTCCCCATACTAATGTGAGTGCCAACGTTACGTCGTAACCCCGCCACGGTGGTCTAGTGGCTATGTAACTCGGCTGCTGATCCGAAGGTCGCAGGATCGAATCCCGGCCGCGGCGGCTGCATTTCGATGGAGGCGAAATGTTGAGGCCCGTGTGCTGTTCGATGTCAGTGCACGTTAAAGAACCCCAGGTGGTCGAAATTTCTGGAGACCTCCGCTACGGCGTCTCTCATAATCAAAGCTGGTTTTGGGACGTTAAACCCTACAAATAAACCAATCGACGTTACGTCGTACCATGAGCTACCATTCAGTCGCCATGATGTTGTCGACGTTCCTGGTCAGCACTTTAAGCATAATGAGGAGTGGGTACTCATGCACTTTGCACAACGACCTTGATATTTCTCGCAACTGTCGGCTGAATGCCAGAACATTGGACATTGGTAATTTACTCTCCGACTGCTTCGCATGACACCGACCTCCACAATGCGTGGGATCTGCGAAATTTTTTCTCCGCACTAAACGTCCAACTGCGACAGAGCACGCTTTACAGGAGGAAATACACGTTATGCTCCTGTTAGAGACTGTTCAAGCTCAAGCCGCCTGGCCCGTCTTTCTGTGCGGTGGCCGCCCCGTCAAAGACCGGGAGAGGAGGTGAAACTGGTTTCAGGTAAGGAGAAACTCCTATTTGCTCCGCCCTTCCTCATCCCAACCACAATTCTTCCTCACGCGCCCGCCGTGGCGAAGCAGCGCGCGCCAGTAGGGTGGCGTAAGCGTGAACAGGCCCTTAGTGTGTCCGCACTATGCGGCCTATTGCGGTAGGGCACGCTTTGCAGGAGAAAAGAGACGTACACGCGCTTATGATATTTATGCTTTAGTTGGTTTCCCCACATTAGGAGCCTTATTGTGGTGGTGCACGCTTTACATGAGGAAAGACGTACACGAGATTGCAATATTTATGCTTATATATGTTTCCACACACTCGGAGCCCTATTGCGAAAGTATTCTCTTTACGAGAGCGTCCCACATTTATGTTTATGTTAGTTTATCCGCGATAAGCACCCAATTGCAGCAGAACACGCTTTACATGAGTAATGAGACGTACACGAGATGCCAATAATTATGCTTGTATTGCTTTCCCTAAACGTTTAGCCCCATTGCAGTAGTAGGGGCTTTACAGGAGAAGAGCGGCGTACACGCCATGCCAATATTTATGCTTCTATTGGTTGCCCCACACTAAGCACACTACTGCGGCAGTCTACGCTTTATATGAGGAAGACGCACACAGGCTGCCAATATTGATGCTTCCCTTTGTTTGCCCACACTAGAATCCCTATTGCGGTAGTGCACGCTCCACAGGAGGAAAGAGGCTTACACCCCCCCCCCCCCCCCCCCAATGTTTTTGCTTTTGTTTCTTTCCCCACACTAACAGTCCTATTGCAGGAGTGCCCACTTTAGAGGAGGAAAGAGGCGACACGAGATGCCAAAATGTATGTTTCTGTTGGTTTTCACACACTAAGCGCCCTATGGCGGTAGTGCACGCTTTACAGGAGAAAGGAGACACACGAGTTGTCAATCTTTATGCTTCTGGTTGTTTCTCCGCTCTAAGCATACAGTTGCGGGAGATCAAGGTTGACAGGGGGAAAGACACGTATGGGAGGCGCCAATATTGACGTTTCCATTACTTTCCCCACAGTAAGAGCCACATTTCAGCAGTGCACGCTTTGCAGAAGACGTACACATGCTTCCAGTCTACACCCTTGGGTCTCGCCCCCCCCCCCCCCCCCCTTCTAGTACACTATTGCGGTAGTGCAAGCTTTATAGAAGAAAAGAGACCTACACAAGATAGTGATATTTATGCGTCTGTTGGTTTCCCCACACCAAAGGCCCTGATTGCGGTAGTGCACGCTTTGCAGGAGAAAAGCGAAGTACACGCCCTCCTTTATGCTTCCATTGGTTTTCCCATTCTAAAAGCCCAATTACGGCAGTGCACACATTACTGCAGAAAAGAGACGTAAGCAGAATGCTAATAATTATTCTTCTGTTGCTTTCCCCCGAATAAGAGCCCCATTGCGGTAGCACAGGCTTTACAGGAGAAAGGAGACGTACACGACATGTCAGTATGTATGCTTCGATTGATTTCCCCACATTAAGCGCTCTACTGCGGCAGTGCACGCTTTGTATGACGAAGACCAGCATGGGCTCCTAATATGTATGCTTTCCTTCACTTCCCCACACTAAGATGCCTATTGCGGTGGTGCACGCCTTAGAGGAGGATTGAGACGTACGTGAGGTGCCCAATTCATGCTTCTGTTATTTTCCCCACACTAAAAGGGCGATTGCGGCAGTGCACGCTTTACAAGAGCAAATATACATACACGGGATGCCAGTATTTATGCATCCGTTGGTTTCCATACACTTAGTGCCCCATTGCAGTGGTGCATGCTTTTTAGGAGAAAATAGACGTGCGCCAGATGACAATATTGATGCTTCTGCTGGTTTCCCCACACTAAGCGTCCTATTGCGGTAGTGCACGCTTTACAAGAAGGAAGAGGCATGCACCAGATGCCAATACATACGCTTCTGTTTTTTGCAGCTGTTTTTACTCTAGCACAGTTCGTCAACTGAGTACTTCATGATAACGAAATTGCCGTCAGCGTTTTCTTGGATATATAAGAACATCCGATACGGTTTCGCATTCCATTCTACTAAAGAAATTAGAATCTTATTATGGCTTCACCGACAAGAGACTTCAGTTTGTTTGTTTTTTGTTTTTTTGTAGTTATCTGGAAGATAAGAAACAATGTGTTGTGTTTGATCGCCTATCCTCATATTTTAGAAAAATATCATGCGAAATGTCCCAGGGAACCGTGCTAGGTCCTATATTGTTTTCCTTATATATAAATGACCTACCGTCTGTTCTTTCATTGAAAACCACAATGTACGCTGATGACACCGCATTGATTTTTCGAGCTAACTCTCTCTGTACACTAAAAGAAGAATCACGGCAAAGTTAGCACAGATTTCCGCAAGGTTCTCCCGCAACAAGCTCGCATTAAATATATCCAAAACTAAACACGTCATATTTCATTCCAGAAGGAAAACTCTAGATTATTGTCATCTGAGCTTTTAACAGCACGCCCATTGAGCGTGTTTTGCACGTTTAAATACTTGGGGGTTCTAATAGATGAAAACCTGAATTAGCGGGAAGAGGTTAATTACATATCGAAAAAGCTCGCTTTTGCATGCTTCACGCTCATTAAAGTCAAGTGTTACTTTCCATATAACGTGCTTCGATCATTATACTTCTCTCTATTCCACTCTCAACTCAGTCACTGTAGCGAGATATGGGGCTTTATTTATTCAACGTACACCAAACCGATCATACGATTACAAAACCGCACCTTACGAATCAATACGTTCTCTTCCTCTTCTTGTAGAAGTTCAGGTTTGTTTTTATCTACTCGGATACTACCTTTCACGACTCAGCAAAATGATAAAACCGCGGTGTTGATTAATTCTATAATTAACGCCGCGTAGTGTCCCGAAAAGCGACGTACACGCTCTCCTAATATTTTTGCGTCCGTTGGTTTTGCCACACTAAGCCCACTACTGCGGCAGTGCACGCTTTACAGGAAGTTGCACGCCGGCGGCCGATACTTATGCTTCCTTTTGCTTCCCCACATTAAGATACCTATTGCGGTAGTGCACGCTTTACAGGAGGAATGAGACATACACGGCCTACCAATAATGATGCTTCCATTGTTTGCTGCACACTACTGCGGCGGTGCACGCCTTACATGAGAAATGAGACGTTCGCAAGGTGCCTATAATTCACCATAGGAAGCGCCCTATCGCGGCAGTGCATGTTCTACATGAGTAAGACGCACACCAGCTGGCAATAGTTAAGGTCCGTGCACACTAGCGGAAAAATGTGTGCGGCGCGCCGCCGGCGGAGAAACGCTTCGGTGGCGACACGGCCAGACTGCTCGCGGCGAACCGCAGCGGCAGCCCCGCGAAATCGCGCACGGAGCGATCGTCTCGCGGCACGAGAATCCTGCCGCGCGGCAGCCTCGGACGCTCGCGTTTTGCCACCGCCGGCGCGCCGCACGCGTTTTTCCTCTAGTGTGCACGGGCCTTTATGCTTCTGCTGGTTTCACCCCACTAAGCGCACTACTGCCGCACTGCACGCTTTATTTTAAGATGACACACACGAGCTGCCAATATTTATGCTTCTGTTGGTTTCCTCACTCTAAGCATACTACTGCGGCAGTGAGAGCTTTACAGGAGTAAACAGAGCGTACACAAGCTGCCAATCTTTATACTTCCATCGCTTTCTGCACATTAAGTGCACTACTGCTGCGATGAACGCTTTACAGGAAGAAAGAGACGGATTTAAGGCTGCACTAAAGAGAAAAAGATTTTCTCCTATCACTGAAGCACTCTTTCAGTATCGCAAAAGTACAACTCTTACAGCGACAGCGACAGCGACTTTTGGAAAGCGAGAAAAACGCGCAAATGAGGAATACAGGTGCTGGCGCCACCTTCAAATTCCATCCACAAAGTCCCTGGGACGTCACGGAATTTGGAGAGGCCTGCTACGCCCACATAATCGTCTCGTAAAAATGAAGTGCTTTCTTTAGGTGGCCAGAGACCTAATCCAGCTAGCTGCATAGAATTGTACTGAGTTGATGTGGCTGAAATACTAAACACAGAAATCCGTCAAATCGGTGAAATATATGGCGCCACGTTTGCGTCAAGGTGCAGATTATGGCATAACATCTTTTTAAATGAACCTTTTTCCTTCATTTTCGCTACAGTATTGAACCCATGACCGCAATATTAACGCCTATAAAGTTCTCAAAGAACAACGTCTCCAGATAAGCGATTGGCTGATTTCCTTTAGTGTCCCTTTAAACGTGCTACTGATATTTATGCTTCTGTTGGTTTCTCCACACATCAAACAATACTGCGGTGGTGCACGTTTTGCAGGAATAAAAAAGGCGCACTAAAAACAAGTACAAATATTTATGCTGCCGTTCGTTATTCCACGCCAAGATCACCACTCTGCTGATGCAGGTACCCAACCACACCCACCTTGCCATGTTGCGTATAACTGAGCAGCTCTACTGGCAGAGCCATTTCTTCCTATTCCCTAGACATGCACCATAAGGTTGAACTCCCCCAAACAAAGAAACTTTATTATTTAGGCACAACAATAATATATTTTGTACATTTCGCTTTCAATGTGCAGTTAGTCTCTCTTTACCCCTCGCTCATCTCGGCCGACGCCGACTGTGACACTCTCTCCTCCTAAGGCGAATAAGAATACCTGCGGCTATGCGCCCCCATAAAACGTGCTCAAGCGTATGCTAATATGACTTCATGCTGTAATTAATTTCTATAGCAGTGAAGTTTCAGTTTCCTAGAGAGAGAACTAGTTTGCGTGCGTGTGTGTGTCTGCCTGTCTGTCTGTGTGCGCGTTTTAGGGAGAGGTTACGGTGCTTTCGACAGCTTTGTATGCCAAAATTCCTTAGTGTAGGCACAGATTTATATGTCACATTTTTTTCGACTTTTCATTTATTTCTTAATTTTTTACCTAATAATGCTCACTGCGACGTAACCACTTCTCTTTGGACCCTTGCAACACGGCGATGCAACGAAAGACCCTGAGGGCAAGGCGCGAGTTCGCTAAGACAGCACCTTTGTCTCATGCGCGCACACTGAGCAAGTTTCAACTGCCGCTGCTCATACCTTCATAAAGATGCGAGGCAAGACGACGGGCAACCATTTCGAAAAACAATTGTTAGTGAAGGTAAACAAAGTGGGAATGCCTGCAGAGGATGCAGTGAAGTACCCGTGGTACCTGGCTCTATTGACGGTGTGTGTTCAATGTTGAGAAACGTTTGTAGGGAAGTATCATTGCCGAAATCAAATACTTTACCGAAATTCGACGATTACGTCTTATTGACGAATGAATTCGTCACGGTATTCAATTAGCTATCTGTTGTAAATAATCGCTATTGTAATCGCTTACCTGCATTTCTGTACCACTCTCGCGAAAACGAATTAAGTAAAAGCTGCCATTTTGCCTACCGCAATTAAAACTCCTCTAAGAGGGCCAACTAGATACTTTCCCTTTATACTTGCGAACGCCTTCACTGCCGAAGAGCTGAGGCACTGCTGCATCTGCAGGAGCTCCTTTTCATGCAATACAATTTCCTTTTTCGGTGGCTCTAAATAGGCGCCTCGTTTATTCCGCACTGCTCATTAGACGTTTTGTAGAGAACCACGCAGCATCGATCGTGGGTGTTTTTCTACGCACAAGTCATTTACGCGCTTATTTACTCCATTTCCTTCATAATGCAGCGTGTGCAAAGATAGGGCGTTAATGAGATTGTCCGCGCTGGTATAGCCATCCATTTTGTCTGCTTCGGTGACGCTTTACAAATGAATATCGGACGAAGAATGTGCTGTGTTCCTCCTCGCTCAAATGAACACTCTCCAAAAAGAATATTCTCCGTCTATAATAACAGTGCGTCGTGCTATTGGAGTATTCTCGTTAACCTCCTTACAGGAAGCCTTCGAAAGACTAGTAAGCTTTCAGTTAACGGTGATGTTACAGCTGCCTCTTCGCCTCCAGGACGTTCTTTGTGTGATAATGCAGATTGTGTTGAGTGAACCGACGTCGACCCTTCAAGGCTTTAGCGAGATCTCCCTAACCTTGCTCAGGACTCCGAGGTTGCCTCGACAAATTCGAGAGCTTTTCTAGGACGCTACTTTCGATAAAGCATGGCAGATGTAGCAGTGTTCTCGTAAAGTCGAGATATAAATATGCGATTGCCCATTAGCATATGATTCGAGATATACCTGTAACTAAGTTACAGCAGGTTTTGTTATTGGTAGCCGCAGGGACACGATGCAAAAAACAAAGCGAGAAAGCCAGCCGATCATCCGTGGCCACCACTAAATGATGCATACATTATCTGTGTGATGGTACTACACTGGATCCATTGGAAAAGATCGTTTCCGTAGGAATTTTAGCAACGCGCATATTGACATATCGAATGACCACCTTGTCCTGCCTATTGTTAATCTACTTTTCTGCTCAATTTCTTGTCTTTATCTTTTGTATTTGACGCACTTTTGCCACAGCTCTGGGACAACCGCACAGAGCGCGGTAGCAAAAGCAAAGTGTAGGAAGCGCATCGTGTTCGTGCTTCGTTCAATAAATAGGCTCAATCCGTGCGACAACTGCATGTCATATCGAAACAAGCTTACGCCGAACAAGCCCCGCCACGGTGGTCTAGTGGCTATGGTACTCGGCTGCTGATCCGAGGGTCGCGGGATCGAATCCCGGCTGCGGCGGCTGCATTTCGACGGAGGCGAAATGTTGAGGCCCATGTGCTGTGCGATGTCAGTGCACGTTAAAGAACCCCAGGTGGTCAAAATTTCTGGAGACCTCCACTACGGCGTCTCTCATAATCAGAACTGGTTAAACCCCACAAAACAACAACAACAACGCCGAACAATCACGTATAACAGCGCACGGGATGGGGCTCACCCCAAAGGACCGGCCTCCGTGAGCAATCGTTGACGCCGGCTCGTGCAGAGCCCGAGTCTCACCTCATTCAGCCCCATAATAAGTTTATGACATTTGTAGTGTACCGTATCGCGGCGTCGTTAGTCTACACTATATACGCTGCGCCAGCCTCCGGCAAAATGGTACCAGTGGCACGCCCTTAACCACTTACAGTACTTGTGTTTTCCGTTTTGACAACACTGAGAAAGTTCGATGAGTGCTGTTTACAGATGACCAAGACCTAGGATTTCTTGAGATAAGCTTCGCATTCTGTTGAGAGATGGATGGCACGGTGTTGGAATGCTAGCGGTCACATAAGCCACAGCGTCCTAACTATCAAGCCACAACAGGAAGTGCATGAGCCAGGTGATTCGTAGCACCGAGGATTGAATCTTAGGAAGGCGAGGCGTCACAGAAATAAAAAGAAAATAATGAAACTTTAAAATGTACATGATATTCTAAAGAAGCATATATGAAGCAAACGACGTGATTATCAGTTAAGTCGTAGTAGCGGACAAAGCTTAAGTTTTACGGTTTGGCGTTTTCCAACGCTCGCCCAAATCAGCAGTAAGCTGTCCTGGTGTTAACAAGCAAATAAAGAATCCTCGCAGCGAAAGGTACAGGAACTGTTTGGGAGCCGAACAGGCCTACAGCAAGGTCGTCGCCGTCACAGCAGCAGTGAACTCGGCAACAATCAGAAATATGTTTCACGTTAATCGCAGAGAGCTTTGTGTAGATAGACCTATTGGTCGTTAGCTACGTGTCGTAGGGCTCATAACAAATGTTAAAGTCTCTTTTGGAAACACAAAGCGCCATTTTGAGAGCTTCACCTATGACGATGTAACTATACAAGCAGCACGCAAAGCGACAAGCTCTGCTGCCTTATATACGTATACATTTATATGAAAGACTTTGAGCGTGACTGTCACAAGTGTTCTCAGGATAAAAATAGCACATGTGCTGGCGGAAGCTACCGATCAGTCAGGCTGACGCTCTCTCTCTCTCTCTCTCTCGTTCTGATTTCAATAATACTGGTGTCCTTTTCTGGAAGAACACGTTTTATTTACCTGCCTTCTCCGCAGCTTAGGGAATAACCAGGTGTCCTTGCGGTTGACGAAGTCCCTGCTGCTGATTAAAACTCACTAGAAATAGGGCATTAATGAGTAACGACAACTTCAGAAATGGTATTATGAGACTTCACTGGCAGCAGAGCCATCATATTATAACTTGACATTCGGCAAATATGAAGATCGATTTTGGGATATGGCGCTGTCAACTGTGGCGCTTGAACGTTTGAACTTTGGGCTCGATTGTCTTTAGCAGGGGTCTCAAACTCACCTCAGCTAGCGGGCTGGATTCGTGAAGTTAAGTCCCGCAAGGAGAGGAAAGGAAGGGGGGGAGAGCAATTCGAGCAAAATGTCAGCTAACGTTGCCATTGCAAGGGCCAGTCCAATATCTCACATGTGGATCATTTCATCAGGAGACTTAGCGCATTAATTGTCTATTGTGGCTCCTAAACTCATGAACATTATTATTAAGACAATGAACGTGTGCAATGGAGGCAGTCAAGTGCAGGCAAGGACCCCAGCGAAAATTACGCAGGCAGCGTGCGGTCCGCGGGTCGCGTGTTTGAGACACCCGGTCTATAGCGATCGTTCAGATATAAAACTTGCACAAAACCAAAGTAGTCAGCACAAGCGCGCTGACCTCATGTTCGATACAACTGAAAGCGGGGTAGTTATTTCGAGCAAATTAACAAATCTTACTGTAACGTCAAAATTCTAGAAAGCGACAGTATAAATCTTGTATAAAGATGTTAGCCGGCGTTGTTCTATTCAGGTGGCTTGGTGTTAGCTTTCACCTCAATTTGTTCTCTCTGTAAGTATGTGCCGCAGGAACAGGTCCACAAATTTTAATTTTATTTCTTTTTCTTTGAGACTGCTGTTAGTGTCCACACCGACAGTATTGTTTCATTTAGCAGCGCGAGTGTGGTCAAACTTCATGGTGTGCGCATGCGCATCCATCAATGCCAATAACCACTTGTCTGCGCAACAATATCAATAGCTGACAATGCTACCCAGCTAACAACTCCTTGTGTCATCACGCCACGACTTGGATCAGTACATCTTACACAGATTCCATCTGTACTTACAGTCCTGCCCATATAAAATGGCGGCGAAGCTTGAAACATCTGCTGCGGAAATTCAGGCGCCTCTCTATTTACCCGGTTTCGACGAGGACACAAGCTCGTAGCAAAAAAAAAATAATAATAATATTTCCCCATGCTAAAAAGTTGGTAATAACAAGAATAGCAACGGATACCACGTTTCGTGCTTCTATGTGGATTTCGGGTGCAAGTCGTCGAAGACGCGAAATGAAAAGTCACGATATATGGACAAATATTTCCACATCTGCCACCACCCTCATACGGGCCAAAGTTCTGGAGACGTCAGTGCGCCTCCACACCATACTAAACTTTGTCCCGTTTCACTGGGGCGCAGCACCTATATATATCTGGAGCCACCAAGTGGTATTAACGAGAGGTTTCCGTCTCCTATAGGAAACAGACGGGCCGTATCAAGCAGCGCAGTAACGCTGGGATTGCTTTTGGGTAGACTGGGTACAACGAGTCTCGATATGGCTTGGGCCGCCGCTGATATGGCTCCGATGTTTTTGTGTCTCCTGGGGCGACGGTCGCGTGCTTTTCACTTGCGCAAGGCAGAATTGAGAGTAGCAGAAATAGTGAACATAATTTTTTCGCTGCCAAATGAAGTGAGCGCAATCAAGAGATATCTACGCTGTTCAAGCACACGTCGCAGTCTAGCAGTTACATGCGTACAGTTTTCGTACATGAAATACTGGCTTTGAGAATCTGGTCCTGAACGCACATCTTTCTTTTGTCCTTCCCCTTTTGCATTTTATACGTCTCGCAGTGTTAGGTATTCTGTGCAGCGGCAAGAACAATAATAATTAGCCTTTCAGTCCACCAACAGGAACTATATGCAATGCCATCCACCCCCCCCCAACCCCACCACCCCACTCCCATTTCCCTTTCCTGTGCATATTCATGTTCGAATAACTTAACTGCATGTCACTATTCAAAAGAAATACTAGGCTTGGGGCTATCCTTATTCTGGTTCACAACTTTCAGTTTTTATTGCATAGCAGTTTCTTTCTACCTTCTAATTCATTTTTTCATTTAGTATGTACTGTTGTGGATTACCTTTATTTTTATGCGGGAAAACTTCTTCAGAGAGATACTGACGGGAGATCTGTGACAAACATGTCAGGTTACGATTTCTTTTCTCTCCCTCCCACCCTCTCTCACCTAAATGCGACAATGCAAGATAATTCGAAGTGAGCTCAGAGCACAGAATAGTGTTTCTGTTTGTAAGAGAAGTATTTTTCCCTGTACTTCATTATTTATAATAGGAATAAAGTCCTGGAGCTGAATTCATAAAGCTCCACTTCAGCAGGCGCTCTCTTCCATTCTACGAATGTATTCCATAGTAATGGCGTCACGGTTAAAAAGCTATTTAGACATTTTATTTACATAAGACAGAGACTTAAAACTGACACAAGATACAGAGGCCAGTAGCACACTGCTGAATTTTTCATCTTCTTCTAGGTTATCGATGTCCAGTGATGTGGTTGCCTGGAATTTTCGCTTATGATCAATCCTATAGCGTAGGAGGCCTTTGTGAAAGCGGGCCTTATTAACATGCGCCCAGCGGCCGCAAGTGCTCGCCGAGCTCTACTCGACAATGTCGGAGTTTAGCAACATCGTGTCTGAGCCCCCTGCATCCAATTGCAGGTTCCGTTCGAGTGAAACGGCATTGCACGGTAGCTTTACCGGAACCGAGGCGCGTCCGCTCCACGAAGGCTCGACGCCACCCCTTTGGCTCTCCAGCGGGGGGGCTGCACGGCTGGGCCGTTTCCCCTGGGAGTGCGCACCGAGGAAAGGGAGCGAGAGGGACGTCGGGTAAAGGGAGTCTACTGTGCCCACACAGCGCGGACGGCCTGCGCCACTTCGAACTGGAATCACACTCGTCGTCAAGATGATTCACGAGGACTGGGACGCCGAATGGGCGACCGTAAATTCGGGACTCGCGGCTGCGCTATTCCGCGTGTGCTTCAGACAGGAAGGCCGAAACAAAAGTATTTTCTGCATTTCTTTCTCTATTTCTTTTTAGATGGAAAGAAACAGAAAGAAAAAGATGCCAAGGCCGAGGAAACAGCACGCTGGATCGATGGTTCAGCGCCGCGCCGCCGCCGCCGACGCCGCCACAGCGGCGGGCGCCGCGTCGGCTGTCCGTCGCGTTATTGTCAAAGCGGGCCCGTATAGCGAGCTTGGCGGTTCATACTGGATCGGGGCAACAGAGACAAAAAAAAAAAAAGAAGAAGATAAAGTAGTGGGCGTCGGAGGAAAGGCTTCGGGGGGAGGGGGCTGAAGCAAGAAAATAAGAGGAAGGTTGCACCCGAAGGAGGCGCGGTTTTTCCCCACGACCGGATCCGTTTTCTTATACGATCGGCCGTAAACTCCCCTGGGGAAGCCACGCACATCGCGTCGTCTCCGAGACAAGAGCATTTCTGGACCCTGCAGCGGGCGCGCTCGGTCCAGCGTCGGGCTGTCATTTCAGCCCAAGCGTGTGTATAGGGGAGGGGGGAGTGACGCAAGTCGCCCGTGCTGGGACGCGTATTTGATGCTCTCCTGCACGAGGCCGTCTGTATAACGTCGTCGTCGCATCGAAGGCGCTCGATCCAGAGGAACAAAATAGGTCCCCCCGCGGGCTTTGCTCCATGCACGACCCTTGCCGAATTTCTTCATGCATGTATGCACCGTTGCCCAGTTGGTGCATCGCCTGACGAGCGCGTCTGAGCTGTGCGAGCATCGGCGATCAGCTTTACACGCTGTTGCAAGCTGGTGCGACTCGGCGAACGACCATTACGAAATAAGGTACACCATGCAATAGCGAATTTCGCTGCTCGCGAACTGGTTGCAACGTGATTGCGTCGGTTGGGTCAAGTTTGAGAAATCCTTCGCCGCTGAGAGCCGCCTAGGCCATCGAATATCGCATACTCCACGAAGCGTCACTGTTTATATATAATTCTGGCTTTGCTATACAGGCACCTTTCGACTTGTTGACTAGGGCTGGACAGGTCTGTTTACTTACGTGACTTGGAGTGACAACGTAATACATGTTCCTTGGGAGAGGGAAGGTATATCGACTTCCCTTTCCTCTATGACATCCCTTTCGACACTGAGTGTTCGAATATCATTTTTTTTCTTCTTCTAACGCAGTGGTCCCAAGTAATCGCATATTTAAATGAGTATGCAGGGTCTTGTTTGCATTGAAATGCCATGTGAGCACCATCACCCTTCATGTTCTTAAACATAAGGTGGATGTCGCGAAATTTAGCAAACTTCGCAGCCTCAGCGAAATCCATCTATTCACCAGATATGTCCCAAATAATAATTCAAACACACGTACCTACAATTAAAATGCTGGTACAGCGCTCATGGAATGAAACCCGACATGTAAACGTTGGATTATATAGGAACTGATATGCACGATCGCTCGGTATTGCAGCGTGCTGTCGGTACGAATCTGGCGAATGAAGGTGTTGATGGCTTTGATGTATACTAGCCATCAGCGTATATTATATAGTTCTGGGGTTTTACGTCCCAAAAGCACGATATTGTTACCAATCATGGTAGTTTAGTACGACCCAATATCAACCCTGTGGGTAACACAAACTGAAGAAGGCCAATGCAAAATTACGTGTTTAGCCCTCAATCGCCGCTTTTTAATTCCGCGAGCCCTGTACGTCTGCAAACACCCGTGAAAATATCTGTCTACCGAGTATTTCATAAGTGAAAAAGAAAAAAATTGTTCGGTGGATGAACATAGCACGCGTTCAGTGACGCTCCCTGTAAGGTATTTATAGTCACTTACTTACCTCTTCGCAGCCTTATGTCTGCACGTCCTTTCGGCTCTCTCTGTACCATCGATTATGTGTAGAGCTCGAACGAATAGTGTATCGATTGCCTCTAACAGCAAGTGACACAGCGGAAGACAATAAAAAGTTCGAGGACGATTAAGGTTCGCCCTTAAGAGTGAACGCTATCGCGTCACTGGACCCTGTTCGCAGCGCCTCCTCGTATCAGAATTAGGTTTTTTTTTTTTTTTGTTGTCGTGATTTCAAATTACAGTGCGAACTTTCACGTATGTAGTTGTTCTATATTTTTTTCTGACGGATTTTACTTTGAGAAATTGAATTTTGTTCATCAACGCACCTGTGCTGTGACGGAGGGCTCGGGTGGTCGGGTTACTCGGGAAACAACGGTACGCAGCGTGAGATGATTATATGGATGCCTACGCCGATGCCGACGCCATATTTTCTGTAGCACGAGCTCTATAGCGCTATGGCGCTAAAATTCAAGGCCCCCGAGATCTGCTTAAAGTGTAGTACATATCGAATACGCATTTCTCTTCAAATTAATAGCCTATGGCAATCTTCCTACGCGTCACACCCACCGTTATTACCAAAGTGGCTACAGCGACGGTTACACAAAAATGTTCACGCGATTATACACACATATTTTCGCGAATATTTCTGCGATTCCCGATTGCAAACGATGAGATGTCCCGCGCTCTTGAGATGCGGCATCGCGAAGAGCGAACGGGCTTTCTTTTTCTTTGCTAAAATCAAGCCACAAAGGTTTCTGGGAACGTGCGGCAAATGTTTAATCAATCACACACACAAGGAACAGCATGAAATAACACTGAGGATGAGAAAGCAAGCACACATAGCGTGATGACACTTGTAGGCATTCCCCCTTATCCGTTGTCTCTCTTAACTCTGCTACGCTTTCGCATGCGATTCCTGTGCACTCAGCAGAAGAAGCCTGATAAGCGCTATTTATACCCGGAGCTCACGTGCAGGCTCAATCGCGGCTTCCGTGCCAGCCCTAAGTATGGCGCCTCAAACAACGTCGCTGCATGCGGTAATCTTGATACGACATTTATATTTTATTTTTGCCTACCAGTGACAAAAGAAAGTAAGAAAGAAAACAATATTTCGTACTCGTCCGTAGCAAAAATGTAGTAGAGAGTCTTGGTACTACCTTTTTGCTACTTCTTACACAAGGATTACTTCCCGCGTTCCATTGCTGGCAAGCCAGTTTACAAGCGTAAATTCTAAGAACGCTGGCATTCAGCGCACGTGAGCACAATACTGCACTAGAAGTACATTACCACTTCGTCGTTGACATAGAAGTCCGTTACTTACTTTAGTGGTGGTTTGGAACACAATTGATGACACTCAGAACACACCAGCATGTGTCTGCACTGGAAGCTTTGGAGCTTACCTGCAAGCACAAATGTGAAGCGTGAGACCATGCAGTCACATACACAACAATAATCGATAGAATGCTCAAGTTGAAGCGCTCAGTCACATACTCCTTTCGTGTTTCCCATGCCCGCAAAATTTTGTGAGGGAAAAGCGAGTTCAAAGCATTAGGTGCACCAACACTTGGCCAACCCAAATTTTTCGCTCTTTCATGAACTTAGAAACAATGACGTAGAGATGTCACTGAGCTATCGGCGTTGCGCAGACCCTTTTCGAGGACATGTCGACCGATCGCGATAACCCTGAACCCACTTTAATATATATATGTGCTATAAACACTGTACCACCCTCTTTTATCTCTCTACTATATGTGAAACTGCGTTGTCTTCAGAAGTGCGTGCACTTCGCGCACAAGCAAACAAGCGACCGCGCTTTCGTGCGTGCGTGCGTGTGTGTGTGTTTGTGTGTGTGTGTGTGTGTGTATGTGTGTGCGCGTGCGTGCGTGCGTGTGTGTGTGTGTGTGTGCGTTGTGTGTGGTGCGTGCGTGTGTGTGTGTGTGTGTGTGTGTGTGTGTGTGTGTGTGTGTGTGTGTGTGTGTGTGTGTGGAGAGAGAGAGCTCACCGGGTTATCTGCGCGGTCTACAGACATCACCTCAAAACCCCCGTGTCTAAACCTCAACTCTCGTATCAGATTACTTTCTGCACGTGTCTATTCATTTCCACTTTCCCTTCTCTTGCCATTTTTGTCATTTCTGGTGCCCTTAGAGTTTATCATTCTTTCTTAAGTGACTAACGCTATCGCACTGCGTTACTCAATTTTTTTTTGCTTCTGTTTACTTAATTTTTCTAACATTTAAAAATCTTCTGTCGAACTTTCCTTTTTTTTTTGAAACACCACTTTTCTTGCGCAGACCTGTCAGAGAGGTAAAGCGATGTGGTCACGCAACACAATTCATGTTGCGTTCTCAATTTCAACGGCGGTGCTGTTCAGGCAGGACATTAAGGGTGTAGCTTGATTACACGAGTTCGCTCAGATTGACCACTGGCACGTGAGAACTTGCCGAATTTAGCACCAGACGAGGGACAAAAATTATCTTGTGGTATAACAAAGGAGACGAAATAAATCTTTCCCTGTGCCACCCAAGTATAACAGGCTAGGGAGTAAAAAAAAAAAAACAGCGATAACAGGATGACACTCGATACTAATCCCCCGCTTGCTCTGTGTTTAAAAAAAGAAAAAAGAATAATCATGCGCCGTTGCGTACGTTTCCCATATCATAGTTATCATCCGTAGCCTCCTTTATTTCAAATGCAGGACGAAGGCCTCTCCCAGCTGTCTCCGATTTACCCCTTCTTGCGCGAGCTGATTGTATGTGATTCATGCAAGCTTAATGGTTCCTCCACCTCAACTAACTTGCCGCCGCCTATCCTGCTGAGGTAACCATCCCTTGGTGTCCACTCGGTTGCTCTAGCTGACCATCGCTTATCTATCCTATGCATTATGTCTTCCGCCCAGGTCCATTTGTTTCCCTTAATGTAGACTAGACTATTGCTAAAATTTGCTTTCTGATTGTCTCCGCTGTTTTTGTTTTTTTTTTTTTTGATCTGGGAATTTTAGGCCTACCATTTCTTTTTCCATCTAACGTTGCATGGTTTTATAACATTTTTTTTTCAAGTCACTTTGTCATTCTCCGTGTTACAGCAATGTATGCCGGTAGCGGTAGTATACATTGATTAAACAGTTTTTACTTCAAGAATAATGATAAATTTATTTATTTATTTATTTATTTATTTATTTATTTATTTATTTATTTATAGAATACTGCAGGCCCATTTAGAGGCCCAAGCAGAAGTGGTTACATATACATTCAATTGAGCATTACACATTGTACACAGTTAGATCCTTGCAACAACAAGAAAGAACGTGATGCATTGAAACAACAAAAATGAAGAATGTACATACATACATACATACATACATACATACATACATACATACATACATACATACATACATACATACATACATACATACATACATACATACATACATACATACATACATACATACATACATACATACATACAGTAATATAATATAGAGTAAGTAAGGTAATATACAGTAAAATACAGTAGGTACATTACATCAAGGCAAAGCGACATACTACTATGTCCTATTTAATCATTTGTTCTATTCGCTCAGTTCTATGCAACCATGTCAATGGAAGGGCGTTCCACTCATTTATTGTGCGTAGAATGAAAATGTAAAATGAAAATTTAAACGCATTGGTTCTGGTGCTGAAGGGAGTAAGGTACTCAGCATGACGGTTCCTCGTTTCTCGGGTTAAGAGGGATTATATGCAGTCATCTGGATTTAAAACTAGTTTTCTGTGTTTGAGCTGAAAAATAAACTTCAGCCTCTGTATCTTACGACGAAGCTGCAATGTTTGAATACCATGTTCACACATTAAAAGGGTAGGAGGGTCAGTCTGCCGATACTTTGAATAAATAAATCTTATAGCTTCCCGCTGAATCCTCTCGAGTGCATCGATGTTCTCTTGCGTGTGTGGGTCCCAAACAATAGCGGCGTATTCAAGCTTCGGTCGAATAAGTGATAAGTATGCTAAATTTTTGTCTCAGCTGGTGTTCGTTTTAATTTATGTCTGAGTAAACAGAGTTTGCGAAAGGAGGGCGCACAAATGCTTCATATGTGTGCATTCCATTTCAGCCTGTTTGTCATAGTTACACCCAGATATTTGTAGTTTGTAGCTTTAACAAGCGAAATTGATTCCAGCGAGTACGGAAAGGAAGGACAATTGCTTTTTCTTGTTATTTTCATGAAAACAGTTTTCTGGGCGTTGAGAACCATGTCCCATCGCTCACACCATGTATGAATTTTCTGTAAAATATAATAAAGGAGTACTTGATCCTCAGGACATTTCGCTTCATTAAATAGCACACAATCATCAGCAAAAAGTCTGATACAAACTGGCTCACTAATTAGATCAACGATATCATTTATGTATATAGAAAACAACAAGGGCCGAAGGACATTTCCTTGTGGTACACCAGATGTCACAGGTAGTCGCCGCGAGTAGTGTCCATCAATACTTACAAATTGCGCTCTGTCGCTTAAATATGCTGCAACCCAAGAAACTATAAAGTCTGGTAAGCCTAGAGCCTGAAGCTTTACGATTAGTTTTGAATGAAATACAAGATCAAAAGCCCTTTTAAAGTCCAGGAAAATCACATCGACCTCACCTGATTTGCCTAGAACCGAGGCGAAGCTATGTACGACTGCTGTCAACTGGGTGAATGTAGAGAGCCCCCTTTCCAAAACGTAAGACACGTAAGTCACGTAAGACACACCATATGGTGGTCACAGATATCTTCTTCAGATATATTGTAATTTTCAATCGAACGGTTGATAAAGATAAGATGCAGTAGTGCAGAATTATTTTGAACACGAGTTGGTTGATTTACAATCTGGTGAACGTCAGCACTCGGCATAATGTCGGCCCCGTAATCAACATACCCACGTGTATTACTATTCAAGTATGGACGATAACAATCAACGTTTGGAAGGTCAAAATCCCCAGCTATAATCACTTTGTCATCACAAAGGCGTGCCACATAATCGCACAGACGATTGCAAAACTCATGGGGTGAATCAAGTGCACGATAAACCGCAATCGGAACCATACAACGTTGCCTACATGATAATTTCAGCGTGACGCTTTCGTGATTATCAACTTGTTGTGTCAGCAAAGTCGGTATATTTCTCTTCACAAGTACCGCAACTACCCCTCCCCGTGAACATCGCTTTTTTTTTCGAAAAACTTGATACGAGGGTGGGAAAACACTTGCGTCATCAATATCCCTGTGCAACCATCTCTCTGTGATTGCGACGACATTGGGAGCATAACCTAGAAGTACATATTCAAGCTGCACAGTTTGCTTTACGACGCTGCTCGCATTTATATTCGAGAGGTGAAAGTCAGAGTTTTGAGACTGATCACGTCACTTCTGAAAGATCCCTTGCTCGCGGTTTGGCACTTTTATTCGGCTGTCACTGCTTTCATCCCAATATAGAGGTCACCATCGATCACAGTTTATCGTGATTAAGGGTTACTTTCTTGCCTTGTTCCTTTTCGATTTTGGCACTGTTCCACAAAAGCTTTCGTTTCTTCATTGTATTAGGTGAGTAGTCATTTTGGATAGCTATTTTTGTACCTTTGAGCTTATGAGAATTCTTCAGCACTAGTTCTTTTTCATTATAATCCTGAAAATATACTATCACACGTCCTTTGTTTACCCGTTTTACCAAGGTGGTGGATTTGGCCCTTTGCCGGACGTAAATAGCCTGTCATGATTGGAAGGTGTCTCCCATATGCGCTTCGGCTTAGCTACATTATTCGGCTCCCCAGTTCATAACAGCGTATTAGATAGACATACTCTCGTACCGACTCTAGAAGACAGTGGTTAATTTTTCGTCTCGTGTGGAATGGCTGTGAAAGGTGCTTGTTAGTGAGCAAACTATAACCATAAACACTCCATTTAATTGTGAAATGGTCCAGATTCTTCAATAAAATGTCCTGCAAATGTTTTTAATGATATTACGCAGTGTTCTTTCTCCCTCCATATTCTAGTCTGAACCAGAGCCGGCCACATACGGTGCACCGCGTGTTATTATTGTCATTGTTCATGTAAGCGCCCAAAAACACGACAAAGAAAGAAAACAATATGGGCCAGCAGCTGCCTTCTAAAAGACGCAAAGCATCTATTCCACATAAAGTTGAGAGAAAAAAAAAGAAAAGTGAATGAGGAGATATGAAAACGGAGAAAGGAGACGAAGGCACACTACAAACAACACAACTCGTCACACGGGCAGTATGAGCATCACAGAGGAAGGTCGAGAGCTGTGGTTCACTAAAATTCTAGCATAGCCTTAGCGACCTCAGGTGATGTACAACAATTCGGCACATTCGTAAACAAAGCACTGAATGCTGTTCTGCGTCTAGCACATTAATCGTGTGCTAGATGCAGACTTCACAGTGTAATCGTGCCTGACTGTCGTGTGATTTCTTTTTACACGAAATCGTTTTATGCAGGGGTCCACCAACAAATCTGTGACGTACTTCCGTAACGGAAGTAGATGTCTGAAAAATAAACACGCATTTCAGATTGAAAAAATACCACCCGCTCGTATTCGAACCCACAAGCACCCAGTAGCAGCTGGAAGCGCTACCGACAACGCCACCGACAGACTTGCAATATGGCCGAAAAGACGGGCCTTATATATTTACTAGACCCCTTTACGATTTGACAATTTGGATCTAATTGATGTCTGGTTAAAGAAAACGTATTTAACGAGCAAAATTGCTCTTAAATTAACACGCCTCCTTTCCACTGCACACTCTTGGTTCTTAACCCATTTCCGGCACCTCGATTCGTACTTAACCCATTTCCGGCACCTCGATTCGTCAGACTGCCGCTTATGTGCGAAGTCAGGTTTCACTTCCGTGTTATACCGATTCCTATGACAAAGGGATCAAGCACATTCTTCTAAGCTAGCAAAGCAAACTCACTGTTGATCGTTGTGCTATATTCATCGACTGTTCTTGGCGCCATGAAGATAACAAACAACAGCGAAGGACCCCGCAGCGAAATATACGTCGAACAGTGGTGTTAAAGAAAAAAAAATTCTTTAAATATGGGATTGCGCTTGTTTCATAATACAAATACTTCGTTCTACGGGCTGCCACGTTTAGCCGCAGGTGACGCAAATATTTCCTGCAGTGGAGCGTACAACTTGTGGCCGCTCTGCGCGAACTTCTCAAAATCTGTGCAATTACACCGCGAGTGTTGCTATATGAGGCAATCGCTCTAGAAACGCCGCGCCGTAGGAGCGGACTGGTATTTTCTCTGAGAGAATGGAACAGAAATAATTACACTCTTGCGTGTGCCTCAAGTGCCCCGGGGTGAAACATTGCGTCGCGTCTGAAGCAATTGCGCAACTAGCTTCTTTTCTCAACGGTACACTGCACCGTCAAGTCGTTTGAAAAAGGGGAGAGAGAGAAATACAGAAATTAAACGCAGGGAGGTTAACCACGTTTAGTCTGTTTTGCACCAGAAAAAGGGCCACTGAAAGATGGGACGGAGGAATAAGTTCCCACCAAACACGAGGAAAGAAAAGCGTTATGCGGGCTCCCCAAAAAGCTTCTTGTTGCTTTGCTCGTTCTAAGAAGCACATGACGTGTGGTCCCACAAATAATTCATTCTTTATTGATGATGTTCATACTGAATCTGTCACTAACGAAGCGTGCATAAAAAAAAGAATGTGTACTCATTTGCGCAATAATCGCGAGTCGCTAGCGACATGCATACTCTTGCGCCATCGAAATGACACCGACCTTCATGTTGTGGTGCGCAGCGGCACTCGATTCTCTCTTTCCTTCGCTATCTTGTTACTCTTTCTAGGACACGCAAGAATGGTGCGAGAATTGGAGCGTGAAGAGGCGCGGACATATCGCGTGTAGTTGCCCCCATAGTAGAGAAGAGTCGAACGAAACGGCTTCTCAAGAAATATCAGAGCCAGGCGAGTGCGGATTCAGGAACGCTTGGGCAAGGAACGTCCCGAAACTGATTTGGACGCCAAGCATGTCAGTCGCCCCTTTTATTCTTTTCTTTTTATTCTTTTTATTCTTTCGCCGAGGGTAAAGGGGTTCGTACGGGAGCGACCTCGGGCGAAGTGCAGAAAAGTGTTCCCTGCCGGTCGAGGAATCATTTCGAGCGGAGGAGCAGCTGCCGCAAACGGGCGCCTCCGAGTCCGCAGTGCCGCCGCCATCTCTTGATTGGTGGCCGCATTGGCCTGGACTGGCGCCAACGACCGCGTCCTCGTTGTCGTCTCGTCGTAGACGAGGATGCGCCAGCCGCGCTAGATAGCGCCACGAGGGAGACCGCGCGCAGGAGCAGCATGTGGTTCTGCCCGCACGTGATGGCAGAAGCACCAATTTTCAGAATGATTTTCATTCAACGAATGTTTCACAGTGGCTCTCCTCTCCGTCTTCTTTCAATGTCTCTTTTTTTTTTGCTTTATCTTTTATTAAAAACTTAAGTATGGGTCGTGCAGTCGGGCAACAACGAGGACATCGTCCGAGACTGTTCAGATTTGTGGCCCACTGCGTCCAGTCTATGGCTGATGTAGACGGGCAACTACTGAGCGGAATTCACGCGTGTGAAAACATTAAGCATTCAATATATATATATATATATATATATATATATATATATATATATATATATATATATATATATATATATATATTTCAAAGATAAAGCCTTGGCAGCAGGTCAATTATATAATCAAAGGGTCACGTTGAAAAAACATTTATTACGACGTTTCGGCCGCGAGACCGGCCTTTTTCAAGCTTCTAGTACAAATCATTGTATTAGAAGCTTGAAAAAGGCCGGTCTCGCGGCCGAAACGTCGTAATAAATGTTATGTTTTTCAACGTGACCCTTTGATTATATATATTGTTACGAACCACGTAGGTTTCAGGGGCTTTTAATGCGTAAGCAAAGCCGAGGCACCGAGGCAGTCGCGATCGTCTCAACAACGCAACGTCGTCTTCTTCTCTTCTCTGCGCGTTTCTCTCGAGCCACTGGCGCCTGTCTCAAACCACTGGCGCGCTGTAACATTATATATATATATATATAATGTATAATATATATATATATATATATATATATATATATATATATTGTCACGTGACACACAAGGGACTAGGATAGCAGAGGCCGCACCGTCAGGTAGACAAGAACTGCTAGCTGAGCAAGATGGCTCCGACTGGGGCGCGCGCTGAGCCAAAAGCAACTTCTTCCTTTTCTTTCTTTGTTGTCCATGCTAGCTCGCGCCCGCCGTGATATATATATATATATATATATATATATATATATATATATATATATATATATATATATATATATATATAAAAGATAGTTTGCTTCGAAATATAAATATCCGTATATGCACACTCCTCACTTCCCGGCGCAATTTCTATATTAGATCAAATCGAAACGAGTTTATTGAGCCGTCATTACAAAGGATGCGTGCGTAAAATACTTGGAATGATAGCCTGCGTTTTTCGTAGCTTTCAGCTGTCCCTCTCTGCAGCACGCTTAAGAGCCATCAGCGCTGCGTTTACGTTAAAAAGATCACGTGCTTTTTCCATGGTGCTCCTCCTATTTGCTTTCATCTCATTATACACGGTAGGATTGAACGCTCGTTAATCACACATCTCTTACAGATAAACGTCACCGGAGAGCGAAGTACGAAAGTATAATGGACAGGGCCCCACAGAGATTGTTTAGGGCTACCCAAGAAAGGAAAGATAACTACTGACATTGAAGAGGTATCTGAAACAAAGAGCCCGAACACTGTAAGTATCAAATATATAACTGTACGAACAATACGAATTACATCACATATGCCGTCATGCGTGCAATGTATTGCATGTATGACCCTGTAGATCGCGTATGTACATACATGCGATGTATTGCATGTACATTGTCTTTCAGGAAGTGTGTGTCCGACACTTTTAAAGCTCGGCTATTCCCCCATCTCGCTTATACAATTAGGAAACGACCATCATCATGAAACATCATCATGAAATAAGTACGCGTGCACTTCTATGATATGCCAAATGTGCGGCATTCGCGCGTTTACTTATTTCTTCTCTTGCGCTCGTGCCCTCAGGCCACACTAAATAAAGGCGGAGGCGTTTTGTCAGACTTCTTTCTCTTGCACTCATGCCCTCAGCTCACTACTACATACAGACGGGTATGCAGCGCAGAAAGAGGGTATGTTCCAAGCAGCTCTTAGCATACCATAGCCATGTATAATAGGTATAGCAAGGTGGTGGAAAAGAGAAGTGAAGGTGCGGAAGTGTGACGTGAGGGTAAGGAGGAAAGAAAGGAGGGAAGAGGGTGAAGCATGGCATTGTCTTCTACATGTGCAGTCTAGCATAGCCATGTGCAGTCTAGTATACAAGGGGTGGTAAAGGGAAGTGGTGGTGAGGAGGATGCAAAGGAGGAGAGAGAGTAACGTATAAAGAGATCAAGAAAGAAAGATGAAATAAAGAAGACCGCGTAGAAAAAGAGAGAGAAAGAAGAAGATGATGATGAAGAGACATGAAGAAGTAACTCATCTGCATTCGCAAGGTAGTGGCGCTTGTTTGCTTGCTATCTACTCTGTTTACTGGGATTGCACAAAAGTGGAACTGGCTTCAATTTTTTTTTATGTATGTCCTCATTTCTAGGAAAGCGGGTCAGCCTTCCCCCCGCCCACCCCTGGCTATGCCTATGGAAATCTACATGGTGAAATACACGGCCTAGATGTCCAAATCGATCCCCACAACGGAACTGTATTAGTGTTGGCAGCACGTTGCTACAGCTTTGTAGAATGTATAATGTGCTCAAAAAGAGTACGATTCAACAAGGATAATCTTGTACTGGTAGGGTTGTACTTTCGATGATTTAGCCAAATATAAGATACACAGAAAAATAAATGACAAACGCCTTACGATGTCTTCAAAAGGGCAGTTCTACCAGTATATAATTCCTACTCGGCTAACAAGCAGCAGCACTCTTGAAAAATCGCAGAGACTATCATGGGCGAGTTTTTCCTGATCTTTACTGCATACAAGAATGAGTTTGACCTATCTGTAGATAACACTTCATGTCACATTCCCATAGACTAAACCTCTGGATAAACCGAGTTGTACACTTTCTGTATTGTTCGGCAGCTTGCAGGCATTCTGCTCACGCTGTGAGGCTAGCTTATATTGATTGCAAACTTTCTTAGGATCTGACTCTCCAAAAATCCTGCACGCTATCTGTAATTTACACTCCCATGAGCGTCAATCTCAGCTTCTAGACGTGAAGTCACTGGGAAAGATTTGCATTAACTGTACATTTTTCTTTTAATGCCAGAGCATTCCTTGCTGCATATCCCAGGGAAAATCAGTCCATTACAAAAAAAAAAAGAGTCAAGAAAAGCGACAGCTTATTTTTCCGTGGTAGTACATAGGGCTCTGTAGAATATGCATGGGAAGGAAGAACTTCTGCATAACCTTATCTATAATTAGAAATATTCCGTAAATACTCATATGAAGTTGTTTAATAATATGAGCAAGCATTGTGCCACTTGCCCGACGCCGTTGTCTTTGATGTTGCTACATCTCTGATTTGTCGCTGTTGCTCTCTTTGTTGTGTCTCCTAAAGCGGTGCGATGTAGTATAAGTGTGGAGGTGAGCAAGTGGAAGGTGTCTACTCCGCGCCTCTAGTTGTTCCCGTTTCCGCCGTACTCGGTATGTAGATGCCCCTCAGCTACTCAACGTTACCGTGCTCCTACGCCTCCACAGCTTTCCTATACCGCCTTCGTCGGTAGAAATAGTAGTTCACATATATTCATCTTCTGCAAGCGTAATTATTCAGCCCAGTGGGTAAGACAATCGTCTTTTGAGCGTGAGATCGTAGGTTCGAGCATTTCCACCAGCACCGCTTCGTTTCTTTTATTTATTGACTTATTTGAACGTACTCAGAAGCTTAAGAAGTTGAGCCCAGCCGCCCTTGGTAGGTCGTAGGTTCCAGCAGTGGTCCGCTTTGAAAAACGTGTTCCTATTCGCACAGTAGGAAGGCGACAAAGAACCAGCAAAAGACGCTGTTTTGTGCATGCTCCATGCAGATCAGATGACATGTTGTCTGTAGGATTTTGTGAGAAAAACAACGAAGCTTTGAAAAAATAACTACGCCGCCTTTGTCGACCGTGCACACAAAAACACCCAAAATTAAGCCTCACTAAAGCGACAGAACCATTTGGCAATACAACAAACGCGCTATAACTTACTGAGATCTCGGGCACACAGACACAGTAAAGGTGATAAATGCGGCGACAGCCGAGACGTCAGATTTCCGGGTGCCGTATTTTGTAAGGATTATTTTCCTTTAATTCTGTTGCTCTCGATATCACCTAATCGTGATGAGTGGCCGTTCATGGTGATAAAGGCACCGCGTTAAACGCGAGCCATTTATAAATGGCAAAAAAGAAGCGAGAGACAACAAAAATAGCCGCAACCCCGGACCACAGCCCCTGGAGAGCATCCCATCGGTGCGTAATCAGTATTTTTAAATGATTTCCTTTCTCTGTACCTCACCTCGCCGTCCCTGATACGACGCCATCTGGGGCACCGAAGCCGATGAATTCAGTTACAAGGCATGATTGTCTTTTTTTTTTTTTTTGCTTCCCCCAAGCCGACGCCAATGACTAAGTGCTGCGCCCGCTGGTGCACCGAAGATCGCGGTATAATCTGCGGCTTTCTGTCTTCGAGTTGTTTGTTGATCTTGATGTTCCTTTCTTTGTTTGTTTGTTTGCTTGCTTCCCCTAGTCTCGGCTTCCGGCGTGAATCACTCCAGGGGTTGATTGATTGGTTCCTGAGGTTTTAGCTTCAAACCACGCTATGATTACAAGAGACGCCGTGGTGGAGGTCTCCTGAAATTTCGACCACTTGGAAGTTCTTTAACGTGACATCGTACGGGCCTCAACATTTTGCCTTTATTGAAATGCAGCAGCCGCGGCAGGGATCCGCCCCCGCGATCTTCGGATCAGCAGCCGAGTGCCATAGCCACTAGATCACCGTGGCGGGACAGCTTCAAGGGTTGCGCAAGAAATGTCACAAATTACGGAGTGCGCACGCGAACATCGTCATTTAACCTTCAAGTGCGAACCTCTTTTTAGTACCTATCATCTCTTCTTTCAGGGAAAGGATAGAGGTAGATCACGTAATGACTATCCTCGGTGATGTCTCTTATTTCTGCATCAAAAATCAGGAATATCAAGAAATACTACTTTTTAAGAAAGGGCTTGTACACAACACGAACAAGCGTCTCTCGCATATATCAGTAAGCCTACAAATGAGTCGTTCAGGCTGACCGCCACCATGCCCGACTAACAGAAAACTTAATCCACGTCTTACCCGACCAGTGTCACGCGTATTTAATAGGCTGCCGCTATTTCGGAGCTTAATAACCCGCTCGCTTTACTCGTTTCAGGTGGTGCATGTCGTAGGTTAACTGGAACGCGTCTCCGAAGTACTTGCGATGACATGCACCATAAAACAAAACAGCAATCACAAAAGCGCAGTGCCCCTTGAAAGAGCAACACAACTACCTGTGACAGTTCAAGCATTGTGCGAAAGAAAAAGAAAAAAAAATAGCACGCACGCACTCATACTTCACGACTTCGCTGCGTTCTGCCATTCACTTGTCCTTACAGCAAAGCATGCCGTTATAGACCGCAAGAGACACTACATCTCGTGTGCTCACGGCTGCTGCTGGATAACGCCAGATCAGCAGGAGTTTATCCAGAATTCTGATTTTGGAAATAAGAGGGAGGGTGGGTGGGTGAAGGGGTGAAAGGGTGGTACCCATGGTGTTACCAGAACGCTGGAGGGTTTGGATGCAGAATTATTAAAAAGAAAACTTTTCTTTTTTTTTTTAGTGGGCATGGCGGGGAGTAATGTTGTATATTCCCTCGCCAGATAGACCTCTCGGCTATGCTGGCTCGGCTAGGTTAAATATGCGCGACTTCTGTAGTCAATGTTGACCGGCATCGCTCTTAAATAGGGAATAAGGTTAATGCCTGGTTGCATGGTCTCCCGCGTTTCACGTCCTAAAACCACGATATGATTGTGAGAGACGCCGTAGTGGAGGTCTCCTGAAATTTTGACCACCTGAGAGTCCTTTAACGGACACTGACATCGCACAGTACACGGTCCTCAACATTTCGCCTCCATCAAAATGCAGCCGCCTCGACCGGGACTCAAATCATCCGACCCTCGTATCAGCAGTCGAGTGCCATAGCCAATGGACCGCTGTGACAGCGCTAATGTTAATGTATCGCGCGTGCACTATCCCCTGGGTAATTGCCAAAAACTTCAGTTAAAGGGGCCCAGCAACGCTTTTTGAACGCAGGAATAGAACGCGGCCGATCACTCGTAGAGGCTCCTGTGAACATGTCAGTCAAATTTAATAGCGCTGCAAGCAGAAGGCAATTTGTAATTTGGTTTCACCATACACCACGAAAGCGCCCGCTCTTTAAAAAAAATCACGTCAATAGATCGTTACGCACTACGGAAAAGGACGAAGAAATACCATTGCCTGATTCGCGGCCGCAGTTACAGCGGACGACGTGGGAAAGAACAGAAAATTTTCAAGGTCATGACGCGCGCTGGCTTAGCTTCTTGCCCCGTTTTCAGCCCCCTCTGTGTACTTTCCAGCGTGCTCATCGGGACAAAAGGAGGGTGCACGCGCTGGGACGGTGAAACTTGACTCTGCAATTCTGATGATACCTCAGAGACGTGAAAAATTTTGACGGCAGTGATGTCACTCCCAGATTACTTCGAAAAGTGTTGCAGCGCCCCTTTACGGCTTCATCTTAAATGCCCTCGCAAAAATACGCGCCCTTGCTCAGTCGACGCACAGTCCATATCGCGAAAACGTTCGATGGACAGTAGTGCCACAGTACGAACGTGAAAATCACTGCCGCGAATTTCGGAAAATGAAAGTTGAACAATTAAACATCCGGTTAGCAAGTCACAGCATGCGTATAAGTTCCCGCGTCTCTGTATAAATCTTCCTATCGCTCATTCCATTTTCGCGCGAAATGGATCGGCAACACCACACACCACCTCCCCCTGCCTTGGCGACTTACAGAAATCACTAAAACTTTTATTTTACTCTCGCTGTCGCAACCCCGGTAACACTGTGCAATTGGAAAGCGCGCATTACACTCGTTCTTCTGGGGTGAACCTCGATCGCTCTGTTTCTGGACACTCCGTTGTGTGAGTGGGCCAAGGAGGCGTAGTGTAATGGGTGAAATGGTGGAAGTAGACAGCGCTAGGTAGCTAGCTCTCCATTTGCTTGAAAAAAGTGCGAAAAACAAATTCTGGGTTTTTGCGGAGCAAAACCACAACCTGATCATAAGGCATGCCGTGGCAGCGAACCCTGAATTTATTTTTAGTGTTGTCATGATCCTTGGGATTCTTTCACGTGCACTCAGTGCAAAGTACACAAGTGTTGCTACCTTGTCGTCCACCACCCTCCCCTCCCTCCCCCCCTTCTAGTTTAGAACACGTGTACCTTGTTGTCAACAGAGCGCAATTCCGTAGCCACCGAGCGTCCACCGCAGGTGGTTAAGTACGCAAGTAAACATAGCTGCGAAAGTACTCAAGTAAGCAGTACAAGAGAAACAACAACAACTCTAAACACAACGGGGCCCTCAGTGCGTAGAGCTTGAATACCCCGCATTCGGCACAAAAACTGTTTAGCCGCTGGCTGCTGCAGCCCCGCTTCGCTGTGTGATCCCCCCGGGGTTTCCGCACGAGGCGACCACCGTTTGTTTGTCTTCCTTCGACCGGACCGTCTCCTTGTTCTGACACTGCACAAACAGCGTCTTGCGAGACGCCGCGTCCTCTCCACCCATCTCTCCTGTCGCGCTGCACGCGCGGAGGTTATTTTCTAGACGGCGCAAATGGATTTCTGGAACTACTCTGAGAAAAGAATCCATGACGGCAATCCTTCAGGCCGCGTTGTTCGTTCCTAAGAAATACGTCCTCTCTAACCAGAATGTGTACCCGAACTCTCTGGGTGATGGAATCTCCTTCATCTTGCAATGCTCGTTTCTTGTTTCGTTGTTTATCAATTTGTTTTTATTCGTTGTTCTTTTTCTTTCTTTTTTAGAGGGGAGAACGCTTGGGCCCTAGAAGTTATAACAAATGTGGTTCTGTCTGTTGTATTTACGCAATATCTTGTGTAAAATACAGTCCCGTCGCTCGAATGCGTCGAGAAGCCAATAAGTTTCCAGTTCAAACAAGAAAGTGATTGCAGAACTCTACAGCTTGACAGAGTCTACAAACTTGGCTCGTTTTTTTTTTCATTTTATTATTTTTTGTTTAAAGAGAGTTACAACAGAAAGCCATTACGCGGCGTCTGTTTGCCAAGGGTATACACACGCTTTTCGCTTCGCTTCTCAAGAACACGACAGCAATTCTGATTTTTCAGACACAATTTCCTGCAGATAAGATAAATATCGTCAAAATAATTTTCGGCTTAACACGAGACGAAGAAGTGAAAACTTATATATACTTGCGTATTGACCGGGAACGCGTTCTTAACCAAGGCACTCGTATAATGCGCAAGTAACCTATCTAATAAGTTACATTCCTTCAGAGAGAAACCGCCCATTCATCTTTATTGTTTGCATAGCTAAAGCAACCGAATTTTTCCTTCGAGGTCCGTCGTTTTTTAATAGGGCATAGAAATTGACAGGTGGGGAATATAGCACAGAAAGCACGTACGCTGTATCTCCCCATTCGGAGACCCAACCCACCCTTTCCTTTGCGCGCCGTATCCGCAGACTCTTGAGCGATCGCTGCACCATTTCGATAGCAATTCATAAAAAAAAAGTAACCGATCATTGAAGTACAAGATTCTCGGGTATCTTTTAAACGGGGACCATGTAGGCGCTCAGGATTTCGTGTTTGGCAACGGCGTTCAAGGCGCACTAAGAGCTCACAAATAACCAAGAACGACATGTAGCAGCAAACCATCTCGAGGCTGCCGCTGCCTGCGGTGTCGGTGGGGCGTTGACGCGGCACCCTTGAACTACCATCCCTCTGAGTGCACATAAAGTACCTGCGTACATGGCTCGCTAGAGAGCTCGTTATCAAAAACGAATAAGATGGCGGACCCCATCGTTTCTCGAGGCGTCCCCAGCCACTCATTAGGGAGTCTTCCTAGAGAAAAGGAGCCACAGAGTTTCGCTTGCTCGCGAAGACGGAGTATGTGAGGAGAGCTCTCGAAATGGATGGGGCAAGCGAACAAAATCAGATAAGAAAGAAAACAAGAAGGAAAAAAACGAAAGACAAAACGCGAGCGTAGTTTGTAGGGTCGGCGAAAGTGCGGGCGTCCCGGCTTTAAAAATCACGCGCTGTTCAAACAGGCGCTGCTGACCTGCAAAGAATGCGAAAGGCAGAAGTATACGCACGGTCACGTGGTGAGAGAGAGCGAAAGCGGACACATCCGCAGGCGCGCGGGACCGAGCGTAACAAGAGAAATGGCGCTTGCGAGGCGCGCAATTTTCGGGCTGTCTGCGCAGGCTGGACTTTTACCGTGGGATACCCTGACGCACGGGCGCCATGTTTGGCCCGTGAGTCGCCGGCGAAAGGGAATAAATGAGGCGCAGCCCGGCCCAACATCCCCAACTATACAGCAACACCACCACCTTCGTATAAACTGAGCCCCGCCGAGGTTCTTCCTCTTCTGCGTGCGTGGCTTTCGTTGCTGCCTCGGGCGAGTTCCACGTGGACGAACCGACACGAACGAAACCCGCTGAAGCAGCGCGGGACCGAGCGAAAGACCGAGTAGAAATGAGCGCAGTGTTTCTCTGCGTGTAGTGTATATAGTACAGACGCGGCCGGAATGACGGCGGGGTTCTCACGCTGCAACAAACTCGGTTCCTCGGAAAAGTTGGTCACCCTCGCGAGAATATCGTGTTACGCGACGCCCTGTGTTTCTCGAGAGAAGCTGGATGAGGCACATAACGCTGCGTGTACAGAAAAGAAAAAAAAAAGCGCCTCGCCATCTGTTTTCGACGATTGAAACCCGAATAAGCTCCAAATAGGCCGGATGATAAGCAGGACATTTTGTCCGAGGCACCAATTTTTACCCGAAAACGTCGTGCGTCGTGAAGGCGGACATTTTGAGAACAGTTGCGCGTAGTGTTTACTTAACGTTGAGATAGGGCGCGTACGCGGAGACTCGTTCGCCATTTTATATATTCGCGTTTGTTGTCAATGTACTTGTTCCGCGAAATGCCCGTGAAACTCCGTGGAATGCCGCTAACTCTTGCGACAGCTTGCGTGCAGTTGTGCTAACTTTTGCAACGGCGCCCACGTCAGCCTGTTCTTTTTATTACGGTTAGCTTAGTTTGGAAACCTCACCCCCTTTGTGACATGTACACTTCGAACTTTTTTACACCTGCGCCAGACCAATGTGGGTGTGCACCTGCAAACCTATATTACGCCTGAAGGTGGGCTCCTGAAATAACGGGGGAAAAAAACATTTCACGCCAACGTGGACGATTAGATGTGTATTTGCAACTAAAACATGCATTACGGATATGTGCACGTCATTGGCAATTCTCGAGAAAGTATGCTTGTGACTGAATAGCCGCGTCACCGGAAGGACAAGCAGAACAAGTGGCGAGATGTATCAGGGAAATGAAGAAGTTAACTACAGAAAACTGGAAAGTGAGCACTCAAGGCAGCCGAAGACGGTAAAAAAGTGAAATGAATACAGCAGTGGGTGCATAAGCGTGCATTGAGCGACGAATGTTGAGTTACAGGGAAGTGACGAAGATGCTGGTAAGTGAAAATTCAATTCAGCTGCACAGAACTGAAATGTTTGACAGTGAGCCGCCACATTGCTTCGCTGTTAATTGCATTAATGGCGACATTCATCGAGGTGTGCTTCTGTTGTATTGTTTGGCTATATTTTTAGTTTTTATGGTAGTAGGAGGTGGTCTAACGTTCGCCACCGATACACAGGCAGCCATACAAATGGTGAAACAGCTAAGGGCCGCTGAAGTTTTGTTACTGAGGCAATGTTGCCACAGCTACACTCATCTACCAGTAGTCCTACTGATACTGTCAAAGGTGTAGTGGTTCATTGAAGAAGCTTCTAAAATGACTACTTTTTCACCGGTTCCGCTAAATGTAGCCAAGCTCACAGATTTCTTTTTTCTTATTTTAGTCGTAGCGCCTTCTACTGATTGTAGTTGCCAAGTGCTAGATTGTTAAGATTACTTTCAGAACGCTTACAAATATTTGGTTATATCAAATCATAGTCATCGTGCTGCGTCATGCTGATGCATTCCTTGTTGTTGTTGTTTGTGGGGCTTTACGTCCCAAAACCAGTTCTGATTATGAGAGACGCCGTAGTGGAGGGCTCCGGGAATTTCGACCACCTGGGGTTCTTTAACGTGCACTGACATCGCACAGCACACGGGCCTCAACATTTCGCCTCCATCGAAATGCAGCCGCCGCGGCCGGGATTCGATCCCGCGACCCTCGGATCAGCAGCCGAGTACCTTAGCCACTAGACCACCGTGGCGGGCGATGCATTCCTTCAACTGCTAGATTGTTGGGATCACTGTCAAAACGCTTACAAGTATTTGGTTATATCAGTTCATAGTTACCATGCTACGTCCTGCTGATGCATTCCTTTGACGACATGCATTGAATTCAATGTCAACAAGCCACTCCTTCAATAACTGTCAAGGTCACCGGCGATGAGTTAACTGAACGAGAGAGCAGAGTTATGCAGAAACTCTTTGACAGCACGTTTTTCATAGGCAGTGTGCTGTAGGTACCTTCGCTTATTGGGTATACCTTACGCTTAAAGTCAGTGAGAAAGGCACTCTTAATTAGCATAAAAATAATTCCTTCAATGAAATCCCTTTGCTATCTGCCGAACGCCATGCTTTCACAACTACGAGCGCACGTCTTATGTCTTAAATCGCATCGCTCCGTAGATGTGTCATGTCATCAGTACCCTAATTATTACCTTGAGTAACGAAGCTAATAAATTATAATACAAGCATGATACATCCCATTAGTATGGTGCATTTGCAACAACATTGGTGTTGGGATTCACAAACGAAATTAGTCCTGCGTAAAGCCGCAAGGTGGAATAACGTTTATGAAAGGAAAAATTAGCCTCTACTCGTTTTTAGCACAGAAGTACAAGGCAGTCCATACAAGTTTCTCAGAAATAAAGCTTCTTAGCTGCCGAAAAATTAGTCCTGGTCAGGGGTTTGAACGCACGACCAACGCCTGTCCGGGGCGCTCGGTCTGCCAACTGAGCTAACCAGGAGGATAGCGATTGACAGCGCTGCCCCGCCACGGTGGTCTAGTGGCTATGGTGCTCTGCTGCTGATCCGAAGGTCGCGGGATCGAATCCCGGCCACGGAGGCTGCATTTCGATGGAGGCGAAATGTTGAGGCACGTGTTCTGTGCGATGTCAGTGCACGGTCAAAGAACCCCAGGTGGTCGAAATTTCCGGAGCCCTCCACGGCGGCGCCTCTCAAGATCACAGCAGGTTTTGGGACGTTAGACCCCACAAACCATCAGCGATTGACAGCGCGAGGGCGATTCCATCGACAACTTGAAGCACATGGGCAGAATATGGCAAATGAGTTCTGCGGAAATCCGCAAGGCGGAGTAACGTTTATGAAAGGGAAAATTAGCATCGACCTGTTTGTAGAACAAAACTACAAGAAAGTCCATACGTCTTTCTCAGAAATGAAAGCTTCTTAGGTGCCAAAAAATGCGTCCTAGTCCCCATGGGTTACTTTTATACATTTTCTGCGGATATATATATGGACAAAACTAGTTCCTCTACAGCTCCAAGTGGTATTATAAATACATCACAGTAAGTAACGTATTATTCAAGAAGTATGAATTCTAGCGATCAAATGATTGAAAATGATTATAACAGCTGTGGCCTTGAGATAGTGTTCTCTTTTTTTTGGTTTTTGTCTTTATGTTGTTGTTTTTTTAACTTTCAGTATCTGCTGAAACCCGGTGCCATATCAGACTCCAACACCTAAGCCTGACGGCAAGGCTGCGCCCTCAGTGAAGTGCCATTTAAAGAAGCGATGCTGCCGGTCAGTGCTATATTTTTGTACCGTCGTGATCACTGCCGCCTATGTTCGACGTAATAAACCGGGGCGTACATCCTTTTTCTAATCTCACTAAGTACAAACACGGGAAAAGCACGTCCTGCCTCTCTTTATTACTTTCCTATTCACAAACAATCGCTCGAAATTGCATTTCTCTGATCAAACACTGCCACCAATATGTGCTCGTCCTTTACATTCTACAGTGCACCCGTACAACTCGAGGAAGCGTTCGCTCATTTTGATGCTGCGTGTATTCCTTGTCTTGCTCTTCACGATGGTGTCTGACCGCCTTCCAACAGCGCAGCCAGCTTCGTTTTTCTTCATTCAACACGGATTCGTTTACCTCTTTTCCTTTCTTTTTTTTTATTTTTGAAATGCCACCGACCCGCAGGACTCGGCTACCCGTCTCACTTGAGGAAAAAAAAGCGAAATGAACGAACTAATGCTTTTAAGCAAACTCTCGCGTTAAACCTTGAAACTTGCTTTCAACCAATTCCTTTCATCTCAGAAGGGTAAGGGCTCAGCGCACACACAGTTCTCAGGAAAGCCTGTTCTTCTTCTTTTCTTTTTTTTTTCTTACGCGTTCTTCGACTGCGTTTCTGTAAGCCCGCATTCCAACGCAATTCCAAAGGGCGGTTCGCGTCCTCAGAAACCACCGACATCAAAGGTCGCTCTCGCGACCGCATGGAATCTCGGTGAAAGGGCACGCAAGCCGACGTCGCAAGCGAACTTCGGCAATGCGTATTGAGCAGTGCTGCCCGGGGGCTCCCGGTCAGTGAACTCAAAGGAGATATACCTTCGTATTGCATAGCGAACTGCGCACGCTGCTCCAACGTACACACGTGTATTTGTCGCGATGTTGTTTCTGTCGTTCCAATCACTGCCGAAACGTGCACGCGATAGGCGGCGGTAAAAAAAAAAAAGAAAAAAGTAAAAAAGGAACTGCTACGAAGGTTAAAAAATGGTATTACATAGGAGAGACAACGCGCGAGGCGGCTAGCGACACGCACGTATGCAGTATGCGGTAATGTGGCCCATGCAAATTCAATCACTCCAGCCTGATTTCTACTCAGCGACAGAGAAGTTTTCCGGAGGACTGGCTGGCTATGGAAGGTATGACAGTTGCTGAAGAACTGCAATCCCGTGGGGCACACGTATGTAGACAAGTATAAGCGAGCGTTTCCGGAGATTGAAAAAAGATTGCATTTTTTCGTTCAAATTACGTATACCTAAGTGACATAGGGCGAGAAAGGACGTGGAGAAAGGAAGCTTTTTGTACGAAGCGCATTAAAAAATGGCGACATATATTCAGACTTCAAATAAGCATTCGCAAGAGCTTGTATATCGTTGCAGATCTTCGTTTATCGAGACTGATCGCTTATTGAGCGCAGCGTACACGCAGAGAAACAGAAACAAGAAGAGAAAGGACCGAAGAGAAAGGCAAGGAGAGCGACGAAGGATAAGTGGACGTCTGTGCCCGAAAATGTCATTTGACCGAGGCAGCATGTAGCGAAGACGTGCCGCTTTTGAGCCCACCATTACGTACGGCGTAGCACACACCCGTCCTTGAAAAAACAGAAAGCTGAGCGAGCTGGGAAAAGTTCACTAGGAAAGGCTCTCTTGACGGTCGCGTGGGTGTGGTGTACAAGATTCCATTTAGTTGCGGACAATTCCACGTAGGACATACAACGCGTTGTATTAGTCAGCGATTAACGGAATATAAAAGGTCGTTATCCGTTGGAACGCCTTTCAGTCTCTCGTTGCAATGCCGGGACTGTAACTGCACACCCAAGTGAGATAAATGCGCGACACTATATACAGGCCTAAGAGTGAGGAAACGCGTTTAATGGTCGAGGACTGGCATATCAATAACAGCGCAAGCGCGTGCGTGAGTCACCCATCGATTAGCTTACACGGACAAGAGAGAACAGTCTCTCGCACAGACCGGCACGTGTACCCGTTTGACAGGTGGCTCTACCATCCCTGAGCATGCGCAGATACGTTGTGTGTCTTCTTCCTTTTTCGCCTCAGTGCTCGTCTTCAGTTCATGGTCAGCGTTCGTGTTGTCCACTCCTCTTCCCTTGTGTCCGTGTTTTGCGCTCATTTTCTTTACATATAATGAACCTGTCCTTGAGTTCGACGAAGAAACGTTCAGTAGTTTCTGGTCCACCTGACTCAATGCAATAATTTCAATTCGTTCCCTAATTTCGTTCGTCTCATACTCCCAGCTTTCCTCAGCTGTTTACTGTTTATATTCCGCTTTAAAAAAGACTTTTTGTGCAATCTCAATAAACATTGCTTTCATAAAGCATGTCGCTATAGCACAAACAGGGCCGTGTGTGTGTGTGTGTGTGTGTGTGTGTGTGTGTGTGTGTGTGTGTGTGTGTGTGTGTGTGTGTGTGTGTGTGTGTGCTGCGCAATGGGTACGAGCTTATTTCACCTTACTGTGTCCATGCCATCTGCATTGCCGGATTGCCGGAAGCGCGCAAGCTTCCTTTCAGTCCCCTTTAAAAAAAAAAACGCTGACTGCCATTAAGTGGTAGGCGCCCTTTTAATGTTCCGCGTCGCGCCGGCTTTGTAGCGGTCGCCAGATTTCACTGCGGTGTAGAAGAACGTTGGCGCAGCGGCGCCCCGCACAGCCTAAATCTTTGTGCCGGCTTGCTGACGTCAACAAGTCGCAGCTCCGTGTTTGCCGCTATACTGCGACGGAAAACGCCATTTCGACGAGGCTTAGCTCATAGAGTCGCTGATTTGCGCGCTACAGTGGGCGCCGGCGGCGGCATGCCAAAGAGGGGCAGCGCGCCATGGAGGGAATAAGGGTGCGCCGCGGTCGTTAGCGCGCCATCACCCGCGACTTGCGGGACACCCCGAGCGAAGCGTCGAGGCCCACCGACACTTCGTTTCCGGGGAGGAAGGCGTGCGTCCTGAGGCCGTGCAAGACGTGAGCTCCATTCCTGCGCACGTTGCTTGCCGAGGCGACGGAAACGCTGGCCAGCAACGAGTAGTCTGCCGGCGCCCCTGGAGGAGACGATGGCCGTCCCGCGACGTCGCGACGCCTGTTGAGGGCACATTTTATGAGCGCCCTTCGCGTAGTCCAAACTTTACTGTCATTTAACGAGTTGGTCTATTTCGATGCGTATAGAGTGTCTATTCCCGAAAGCGGTGCATTTTTTTTTTTTTTTTACGAGTGAAGTTAACTCGCACTGCTCCATTGATTGCATTATTGCACTGTGAATTCCTGTCGCCTAGAACTTAACTGAAGGATACCATAAAACATAAAACCCGCGAAACAGCCCATGTCTCTTGCTGTTCCAATGCAGATATATCGAACAAGCAAAAAAATCTAACCCGATGATTTCGTGCCGGGAGTAGGCATTATATATGCAACCCATTTAAGAAGGAATTCGCGACGCAGGCGTTGCGCAGACGCCATTGTTGGCATTTCTTTCCCCCCATAGACGACCTAAAGATTCAAGTTCTGAATCACCGCGACCATTTGCCCTCTTATACAGACCATACCGGAGACGCTGTTTTCCTTTTCTCACCCCGAGCTGGAAGTAGTTGGCAGACCATTTCCCCGCCTGAGCCTCCCGCCACTTTTTTTCGAGCGTAAAATTCGAGGCCAAGCGGGCAGTTTCGGAGCCGTTCTGTTCCCTTCTTTAATCCCTGACGCTCGATCACACACCGTTGGCAAGACGAATCACGCCGCAGAAACGAACAAAAACACACACACGGACGTGCCACCTTCTCGGCGTTGTCCGCACCGTGGAGGAGCCCTTGGGACTTCCACTCTCTGCGGCTGCGTATACGGGCGCACACCATCGAGGCGCTGTGCCATCGTCAAGCCCGGCCGTCCCACGGCGCGTCCAGCGAAGCCGGACCACTGGGCGGCGCAGCAGTAAAGCCCAGCTTGAAGGACGCCGGCCGAGCGGCCTGCCGCCATTTATTTCCCGTTAACCGGCGGCGCCGCGTTTTTTTTTTTTTTTTTCCGCTCTTCTTCTCATCTGGCAAGCTTGGCTCCGACGACGACACCCGTACACTGCAGCAACAGCAGCCGCAGTCGTCCTTCCTTTCTCTCCCCTCCACGTCTCGTGTTGCCCCGATTGGACCATTTATTTGGAGTCGAGCGGCGGAAGAACACCACACCCCGGAAGCGGCGCGCAGCTTTTCAGATTCTTCACTCCCCCTGCTTTGCTCCTCCTCTTGCCGTTCCAACTCCCCTGCACATCCGACGTTCGTGTTCCTTTGCTTTTTGCCATTGGCCTCGCTCGCACCGCTTTTGCTTCGGCCGAGATCTCCGCACGGGACGGGAACAACATGTTCTGCATCGCTTCTTTTTTCTTCTTTTTCGCTCGTTGTGCCTCGGGCTCTTTATCTCGTCCACTCTATTTATCCATTTCGACGGGATCTCGCTTTCCTTGCGCACTCCAGTTGGTTATCTGTTTTTTTCCTTTTGCTCTAGTTCTCTCGTACATGGCGAGAGTGCAAAAAGATAGCTAGTGTGTACGCATAGACGAGCACACGTAGCAACAGAGAGCGAAACCATAGAATCGTTCCGCTCTGTCCTTCGGCCGCGCTTCTGTACGGAGTGGAGTTGAAACCACCCGCTCCCGAAATACATCTATCCGGCGCCCTGTCATTGGGATAGTGAGAAAAAGATTGCGCCGCTTCGCTAGTATATAACACGCGAGCAAACAGTCCACAAATGGTGTAGTCGTAGCTCGCAGCGGCGTCAATGCTGCAACAGCGAACGGGACACCGTGGAGCGGTGGACGGTCTCTTCCCTCTGCACTTAAGAGAAGTGCACTTGGTGGGACCACGGGTCTTCCGCGTAAATTTTGTAGCCGATCCGACGAATGTCGAAACGTACATGCGTTTCACTTTCGATCGGGTTTGTCACTGAAGTATTTCTTTCTGTAGTCTTTTATAAGCGGTTTGGCGTGTGAACGGGACATTCCCGGGTTTTTCTTCAGCTTCAGCGGGCCATTTACTCCTGTGTCATTTTACTGCTCAGTATATATGCAGTTTTGGGAGGTATAGTCAACTAAGCGCACGAACTAGCCTTTGCGCTAACGGCAAAGATAATATGCGGTCCAGTTGCAATGGCAAATTCTAGCCAGAATTCTAACTTACCCTGTTTTATTTTGCGTATAGAGTATTATTAGTGTAATTTTGGGTGTTAGAGAAGGCTGTGCTAGAGTCAACGGAGGAGATAATTTGATGGTCGCAGCCCAAATGCTGTCGAAAGCAGTCGTTCTGTAGCAGCCACGGTTTCACCTGGTATGGGCCAGTGTACATGTCGCCAGCTGTGAGCGATTCGGAGGTTGCCTTCTGAACCAATTTCTGCGCTTTGTGTTGCACATTACTGCTACCACAAACGGGATATTAAATGTGGTCGCTCTTATACACATTAAATCGTGATCCCTTGTACTTCTTTGAGGTACTCTGCTAACTGTCAAGTTATGTGGCATTCTTGTTGGCTGGATGACTTTTTCTTTCTTTCTTCTTTCTTTCTTTCTTTCTTTCTTTATTTCTTTCTTTCTTTTATTTATTTATTTATTTATTATTTATTTATTTATTTATTATGTAAGATACGGCTTGCTTGTATAGCCGAGTAATTCTTTCTTTTTTTTTTAGCTCGTCAACCACAACCACAATAAATGAACGTTCATGCGCCACTGAAATAGGTCATTCTTCCAACGTTTCATCCTATTTACCGCTCGATGAGCTGCATATGTGCACAAACTACAACCGCCACAGCCTATAATAGCAATAGAGGAGAAGGAGCACCAGAGTGCGCTACCGACCACTTCGCTTTCCAGATTTATGCTCCCTCTTGTTCAAAATTTTCGCCTATATATGCGTCCTCTCTCATTTTCTCCTTTCATTAAGTTGCCAAGTGTTTGTCCTTGGTTCTTCCTGCATTATTATCATTTCGCCAGTGCCGGAGAAACGAACGCGTGCTGAAATTGCAAGTCAGCGAGAGCTTTCTCGCGGGCCTTATGAAAAATTAGCCTAATCCAATTTTCAAATTAATTCTTAATAACAAAGAGATCCGGGCCCCTAACGAGGAGGCACAAAAGCGCGCGCATACACGCACCTTCGAGTAACCGGTCCACCTCCCTTTTCCTTCTTCTTCCTTTCCACCAAGCGCCGTTGCGAAACATTTGGAAATTCAATAAATGCGCGTTTGCTGGATCGTGCTCTGCAGATGCACTGATGCTTTGCTTGCTTGCTTTCCGTCGCCGTGCCTCTGGGGAGGCTGCGCGTGTTCCCGCGCTTAATGCGCGCCGATGGGACGGCAAAGCCCG